>QRFJ01000566.1:32329-108416 GCA_006176705.1 Cocos nucifera
TCTATCTACCTCGATGGTAGAGAAGCAGCCCTATGATGATCATGAGAATCAAGTCCAGAAGCCCATGGCCATGGTAGAGTGAAATAATAGAAAGAGTTTCTATTTAGATTTTCACATTGGACTCGAATCGAATGATTACATCATATGACAGAGACTAGGGTTTGACGAGTTCACCTTAACCCTAATCTGATCGGGGCTCAAGATAGAAGAACTGAATCACACAGGTAGCTGCACCAAGAGGTTCGCATTCAGCTCTGATGGGTTGCCACCATATACTGCTAGGTGTCACTGGTGGATTTTGGGAGCAATTAGAATGATTTAGATGATCGATCATTCTAGCTGTTCGAATCAGAAGAGTTCTGATCCATCGAAAGGAGTTTTGATGATGTCTATGATAGAGATCATGACATATCCCATTACCATACAGAACTGAACCTAACTGGGTCACACAAATAAGGGTTTGAATCTGGTGATCATCAATTGAACTGATCTAGTTCAATTGATCTGAATGAGATTCAATTAGGTTCAAGGAAATCATGCTAGCACTCGATTGAACCTAACGTTCTTCTTTTACTATCATAAATAGTTGTCCTGACTGAGCCAAAGGAGTTTGTGCTTGATCAGAGGCCTTCACTTGATCTGACTGGAGCTTCTCCAAGTCAGAAAAGGGTTGTCTTATTTTGTAAGATAATACCTGCCATTTTTTATCACCTGCTATTTTTCATCCTTTGACTTTGGTCAAAAGTTGACCTTTGACTGGTCAAATGTTGACTATTGACACTTTGACTTTTGTCCATGTGTCATGTGCCTATTGGAGAGCTGGTGGGGGCTTGTCCCCCTATCAAAACCTAGCAAGGAAGAGGGCGCACGCCACCCTTGGCATGTGCCCAAGTTGGAGGCACCCAGGAGTCCCTGTTGGACTGGGACTCTATCTCCTATTTGAATTCCAATTAGACTCCTCCTAAGAATCAAGTTTGACTGATCTTAGGCACCATCTAAGGAGGAATCCAAGAGACTTTATTTCCACTAATCAAATTTAGATCTGATTTCACAAAGGGTTGTGATTGGTTGGGAAGAAGAGAAGTTGGAACACGCATAGTCTATAAATAAGACCCTGCGCCCAACTCAAGATGAGAATTAGAAAATTCCTGCCCAAGGCTAGTTCTCTCCTCCTCCTTCCCGCCAAGCCCATCTTCTCCCTCTCCTCTCCACACCCAAAGTAGTTTGGGATCTTGGTTGGTGCAATCCAGACGAGAGAAAGGTGATAGAAAGCTAGAAGGCTACATTGCTGCAAAGGATAATTGCTCATCTTCGAAAGATGCTTTGAAGATCCTCCAAATCAGATCCAGATCTAATTTTTGGAGATGTGATAGAGAAGAAGAGGATCTCTAGATCCAGTCTGAGTGGATACCGATAGAGGTCAGGCACTTGCATGGCTAGATCCAGAATCTTTCGCTGCTTATAGGATCATCAATGGATAATAGGATTACCCTACGTCAAGGTAAATTAAATTTGATTTAATTTATCTAAATTTATTTTAATTATTAAAATAATAAAGATTAGATCTAAAATATTCCAGATCTAATCTGGATCAAAGAAAAAATTTTTTGAAATATATCTCTTGATCCGATCAGATCTAAACGAACCTGGTCCGAAAAATCAGGATTTTCCTTCACCTAACATGGCCACTTTTGATTGCTTCTTTTTTATCGTCACATAATTTTTGCACCAAGAGACAATAATGTTGAGATGGAGAAGTTTTATTGAAGGAAAATTATTGGTAGTATATTTTCAAATTTTCTGAATTTCAAGGTTGTGGGAGCATTGTTCCTCCGAGCTTCTTCAGACGATAAGCTTCAGGTCGGACGACCTTCTCTATTTCATATGGATCTTCCTAATTTGGGGCAAGCTTTCCCTAGATCTGAGGCTGAGAGATGGTAGCTCGTCGAAGCACTAAGTCTCCTAAAGATAGTGTTGATGATGTCAAGAGGTGGCTGATCTCCTTTATTGTTCCTTCCTCCTTGGTAGTTCTGGCTACGATAGTACCCTCGGTCGATCTTCTCTTGCTTTAGATCGGCCTCTAAGGAATTGACCTAGCCAGCCTCTCTTGATGAGCTCCTCGATCTCATCTTGGAGATGAATGAACTCTTCAGTATCGTGGCCATAGTAACAATGGTAGTGGTAGTATTTTCTAGGATTGCACTTGCCAGGATGAGAGCGCATCCTTTCAGGCCTCAGTAGTTGCTCCTTGATCTCCATCAATACTTGCATTTTTTGAGCTTTGAGGGGGGCATAGTAGTGAAACCTTCTACGGCAAGAACTTCTTCGCACCCTTCTATCGAGGCTTCTTTCACGACGAGCTCGAGGAGGAGTTCGGGCTCGCTTGCGCTTTGGGGGAAGTCCATGAATGCGGTCGAACTTCATTCGACCCTCCGTCAGCAACGGGTCTATTAGACTCGCCCACCTGCCACTTTTCTTTGGCTTCTTCATCATTCAATTTGAAGGCTTCTTCCGCACGGACATATCCTTCAGCTCGAGCTAGTAGATCGACAAAGTTCCTAGGGTACTTCTTCTCCAGGGAGAATAGCAAATCATTCTTCTAAAGGCCACCCTTGAGTGCGGCCACTGCAAAAGACTGGTCTAGGTTCTGGACCTCCAATGCAGCAGCATTAAACCAGATGACATAAGCCTGGAAAGATTCTCCTTCCTTCTGCTTGATATTCATTAGAAAATTTGAACCTCGATGTGGACGTCGACTGCTGACGAAGTGAGCCACAAATTGATGGCTTATTTGATCGAAGAAAAAGATGGTACCTAACTTAAGTGCTGAGTACTAGTTTTTTGCTACTCCTTTTAAGCTAGATAGGAAAGCTCAGCATAAGATGGCTTCTGGTGTGCCATGGAGCAGAATCATGATCTGGAAGGCCTCTAGGTGATCGATCGGATCAAAGATTCTGTCGTAGCTTTCAAATTAGGGGAGCTTGAAGTTCGACGAAATGAGCTCTTGCATAATTCAGAGAGAGAAAGGAAGATCGGTGCAGACATCATCATGGTGAGTTGGGACGACGTGGCAGAGTTTCTCAATCCATCGATCCATCTCCCATAGTTTTTGATTGAGGACATCATCTCGATCGCAAATCTTGGAAGGCTTCCAGGTGTAGATGGGGAAGATCTCTTTCAGAGAAGAATCACGATCCAAACAAGGATCCTCTACTCTCTATTTCTTCTTCCCAGGGGCGATAGGTATGCTAGCCCAAGTGCTCCTCCTTGGGACCGATTTTTGATATTTCGATGGCAAATTTTCTGATGGAATCACCATTGAAGGCTGCCGCATGGCCTACACCACTTTCGTGAGGCCCTGAACCCACTGCATCAGTAGGTTAAACTACTTTGGATCTATCATGGCCACCGATGGAGGTGGAGGTTGAAGCACTGGCGATGGAGCAAGAGTGGGAGCTAATGGATCTGGCTCAGATCTGATGGCAGAAGTGGTAGATCTTTGGATAGTCACCTTCTTTGGAGGTATTTCTTGGGATTGAGAGAGAAGATGGAGATGAACCTTGAAGAAGAAGATCCATGGGATCGATTGAGCACTCTTTTAAAAATAAGGATACCTCAGAAATAGAGGGCCCTTTCTCTAGCATCAATCTTGTTGGTGCAGAATTTGGTTGATGCCAGATCGAGTAGGAGTTGAGGAAGATGTCACCGTCGGTGACCTACAAAATAAAGTCCCATCCAGAGTTGGTGGTGGTGGCTCCGGTAGGACCCTCCAACAACCAAGTCAGCTCTTTTGGCCAATAGAAATGGAGTGCTCAGGAAAGAACTTAGCAGAGTTTTGGGAAGGAGAAGAGAGCTTGGAGAAAACATATCTGGAGGGTCCCTTTTTATAGATGAAGTTCGTAATAGATTAATAGTGACAATCATAATCATCCAATAGTGGGCCACTTAGAGCCACATGGAATTTATTATGGAGAGAGGTGTCGCCCGTAGCAGACTGATAATGACAACCGTAACCATCTGATAGTAGGCTGCTCAGAGCGACATGAAATTTATTATGGATAGAGGTGTCACTCATTCATTGAGATTTAATAATCAAAGTTCGGAGGAAGTAGGCATTGGTTGGTGAAGAGCTTTGACATATGTCAATTCTAGAGGAGTTCGGACACCTAAAAGGAATACGTCTAGAGGGGATCATCTAGAAGGAATACTATTTAAAATCTAAAAGTAATCTGCTGGAGAAATTTGGATGGAGTTCGACTGATGGAGAAGTATAGAAGGAGTCCAACTGGTGGAGAAGTTCAACTAAAGGAGAAATTCGGAAGGAGTTCGGCTCCTGGAGAAATCTAACTGAAAGAGAAGTTCGGAAGGAGTTCGACTGCTGAAGGATTTTCGATCGAAGCTCTTACATGATTACCAACTACATTAGGCTAAGCATCAGACTGAAATTCGATGGAAGCGGGGTTTATCCCTAACAATAATCTTAATTCTTAATTAAGTTTTGGGTTTATGAACAAAACATATAACAAAAATTCTAGGATTTCAGGATCTAGGATTTTGCAGAAAAATAAGTTCTGATTTTTTATTAAGGACGAACGCGTAGCACCATTACACATCATAAGAACATCCCATCAAATGAAAGGGAAGGGCCTTTAAATCCTACATTGTTCTTATGACCGGATGGCTATGGAATGCCTTAATCAGAAATATAATTTTCTACTACAAAACTAGTTAGATCTTGATCATATATTGCATATACAATTAATGATCTAACTAATACATATTTTGCATACATCTTATGTATCATAACTAAAACAATATGCATACTTTTAGATCTGAAACATCTCATATTAAATCAAAAAAATAAAATTTTAAATTTGATCATATCAAATATAAAACTATTTTAGACATCTTATAGAACTATTCTATGACTAGTCTAAGCATGCATCTGTTATATCTCATATGAATAAATTAAAAATTAAAAAAATTATTTTTTATTTTTAGATCTAATTATAATATAAAAAAATAAAAATTAAATAATCTAAAATTATATTTAATTAAATTAAATACATGATCATACTAGACTACATATAGAACTATTCCATACCTTGTCTAGTCATGCATCTCGTATATATTAGATTTAAATGATTTAATTTTTAGTATTTTAATTCTAGATCTAATAACATCTGATGTGATATCTAAAATATTTTAATATTAGATCATAATCAAAAATAAAATTAAATCTAAGGTAGATCTGAAGAACTGCCAACCTGGCTTTAATACCAGTTGAAGGAAAAATCCTATTTTTCAGCATAGAATCGTTTAGATCTGATTAGATCTGATGAAATATTTTAAAAAAAAAATTTCTTAGATCATAATTAGATCTGAGACATCTTGAATCTAATCCTTTAAGATCGGATATTAAGATCAAAAATAAAATTAAATTTAATTTAATTTCATACCATGTCTTTGGATAATCAAATTATCCTATGATGATTCTGATCTGTCCTAAGGTTCTGGAAGGAGCCATGCAAGCACCTAGCCTCTACCAGCATCCACTCAGGTAAGATCTGAAGGTCTTCTCCTTTTGAATCTATTCTTCAAAAATTAGATCTGAATCTGATCTTGAAGTTCTTCAAAACAATTTTGAAGTGGCAGTGGTCGTCTCTTTCAGTAATGCTGTCTTCTTCTTGATCTGGGTGCCTTTCTTCCTCAGTTTGCACTTGAACCTATGCCCAACTCCTTGGGCATGGAGAGGAGAGAGAGAGGATCAAAAGATTGCTTGGAATATATGTGGGCAGCCCTATGTTATAGAGAATGGGAGAAGCACACCAACCCTTGGGGCAGATAGGGTTTAAATAGATCCTACTGCGCCACACAGTGCCATATCATCTCGGCCAATCAGAGGTCTTCATTCAATCAGATCTAAATCTAATTAGTGAGATGATGTCATTTGATCCAATCAGATGAGAGCCCCTCTAAAATCCACATAGGTGGTGCCTAAACTAGATAAACCCAATATATATGGTGCCTAGGTGTTTAAACCTATCAAAACACCTTCGAGTCCCATCTGTATGGGACTCCATCTCTTATCCACATGGGGCTCGTGCCTAAAGTGGCATGTACCCTCTCTCTTGCATCATTTAGTAGGGGGACAAGAGCCCCAGATGCTCTCTTATAAGTGCATGACACATGGCCCCATATCTAGGTGTCCATGGTCAATAATTGACCTATGTCCAAAAATAGGAATTAGTAGGTGACAGGAATTAGCAGGTGTTGTCTTAAATCCATCTAATAAATTAAGATAATCTTTTTCTAATCTGGACAAGCTCTAGTTGGACTAAGATAAGGTTTTTGAGTGAGCCCAAATAAATTTGGCTCAGTCGAGATGAACCTAAGTGATTATAAAAAAGAGAATGTTAGGCTCAATCGTGTGCTAGCACCATTTCCTTGAACCTAATCAGATCTAATCCAAATCAATTGATCTTGGTTAGTTTAATTGATGACATCCAGACCCAAATCCTTGTTTGTATGATTCAGTTAGGTTCAGTTTCATATGATAATGAGATATTTCATGATCTCTATCATCGACATCATCAAAATACCTTTTGATGGAGCAGAACTTTTCTGATTTATATAACTAGAATGATCGATCATTTAAATCATTCTAATTTCTCAAAAAATCCACTAGTAATACCTAGCAGTATATGGGGGCAACCCATTAAAACTGGAAGTGAACCTCTTGGTACAGCTACCTGTGTGATTGGGTTCTTCTATCTTGAGCCCCGACTGGATTAGGGTTAAGATGAACTCGTCAAACCCAATATCAGTCATATGAATTTATCATTCAATTCGAGTTCTATGTAAAATCCAAATAGAAATTCTTTCTATCATATTCACACAACCATGGCCATGGGCTTATGGACTCAATCTCATGATTATCATTGGACTACTTATCTATCAAGGTAGATAGATTCTCTATTGGTGCAATCCAATTCCTATAATGAACATGCTATGGCTAACATACACCTCAGGATTTTGAAAGGCTTGAAGATTGAGTTATGGTGTAGTCAAACTATAACACCATCAAGATGAACTATCGATGCACCTTAGGTCAAAGAACCAGACACACTACTATAGCATCGAGTCTGTCATTGACGAGAAAGTAGACTTTCTTATGACTACTCGATGTGATCATGCTCAGTGCCTTCATTCTCTAATGAGTACCTGTACTCTTACCCTAGTGTCTCCACACCATAGAATTAAGATACATCTATCCTAAGAAAGCGATCATACACCAACCTTCTGGATCGATCACCATCCTTATGATGATCCTACGATCGGAAGCAGTTTATGAGTTAATTATGAAAATTCATGTCTTAAATTTTCAACTCTTAAAAATATGAACTATTATTATCACTAACTCAAAGTATGTATCATAGACACTTTAAATACACACTATGATAGAAAATAATCCTTTTATTAAATTATAATCAAAATTATAAAATTGCACTTGGAAGTGTATTACAAGTGTTAGCCAATCTGACTTCTAGGGCACATATCTAATACTGGTATGTTCTCTATAAGAAAAAGTTGTATGAAAGGTCGTATTTGTTATCACTTTTAAAATATCTTCGACCTTCTAAAGTCGACTTTGCATTATGAAAAGTGCACGAAAGAATCTATGAGAGTCATTTGGGAGCAAGATCCCTATCTCATAAACTACTTCGACAGGGCTACTATTGGCCAACTATGTATAATGATTCTACGAAATATGTTAGGAAGTGCGACCACTGTCAAAGAAATGTAAATATCTAAAGACAGCCTGCCTCTGAGCTTACACACCTGAGTGCTCCATGGTCGTTTGCACAATGGGGAATGGACATACTTAGACCTTTTTCCATGGCATCCGGATAGCAAAAGTTCCTATTAGTAGCAATTGAATACTTTATGAAGTGGATGGAGGCCGAACCTCTAGCAAAAATAACTAAAGAAAAAATATAGGACCTTGTCTGAAAGTCGATTATTTGCAGATTTGGCCTACTCTGTACCCTCATAACAGACAATGAATGACAGTTTACCAAAGAAAAATTTGTGGAGTTCTACGAAGGCTTGAACATTTCTCATAATTTTATATCAGTAGCTCATCCATAGGCAAACAGTGAGGCCAAGGTAACCAACAGAGTCCTACTTCAAGGTATCAAGGCAAGACTTGAGAAAGCAAAGGAGACTTGGGTAGATGAGCTCTATCATGTACTCTAGGCTTACCAAACTATGCAAAGATTGCCAATCGAGGAGACTCCATTCATCTTGGCCTTTAGAAATAGAGGCAGTCATCCTAATAGAACTCAAACATTCATCGGTATGAGTTATGGCATTTAATGAGCGGCAGAACTCATAAGATCTTAGGGCTAACATTGACTTGTTGGAAGAAAAGAGGGAAGAAGCTCAGGTTTGGATGGTAGCCTACAAATAGAAAGTAGCTCGCTAGTACAACTCAAAAGTCAGAGGCAAAGTATTCAAAGTGAGAAACTTGGTACTTCGGCGAACGACTGTTTCACAACCTCAGGACTTAGAAAAGCTCGCACCAAATTTGGAAGGTCCATATAAAGTCAAAGAGACGTCCGGTTTGAAACTTATTATTTGAAGGAGCTCGAAGGGGCAACACTCCCATGATCCTAAAATTTTGAGAACTTGCGAATGTATTATCAGTAATCCTACTTTAATAAAATTTTCTATTTTTAATATCTCTATCTCTTGGTGCAAAATTATATATTGACAGAAAATAATTCAACCAAACTTCACTTGAAAATAAAGCAAAGACCTCGTTAATCTAAAATGAGATGAAGGGAGAGGCCCTTTCAACGGTCCTTATGTGCCCCTACAGTCCTATTAGGAATAGAAGAAGAACCTCATCCTAACTTGAGCAATGCGAAGGTCTCGTTAATCTAAGATGAGATGAGAGGAGAGACCCTTCCAATGGTCCTTATGCGCCCCTACTACCCTATTAGAAATAGGAGGAGAACCTCATCCTAACTTGAGCAAAGCGAAGGCCTCATTAATTTAAGACGAGATGAGGAAAGAGATCCTTCCAATGGCTCTTATGTGCTCCTATAGTCTTATTTGGAATAGGAGGAGAACCTTATCCTAACTTGAGCAAAGCGAAGGATTCGTTAATCTAAGATGAGATGAGGGAAGAGGCCCCTCGAATGGCCCTTATGCACCCCTACAATCCTATTAGGAATTGGAGGAGAACATCATCCTAACTTGAGTAAAGCAAAAGCCTCATTAATAAAAAATGAGATGAGGGGAGAGGCCCTTCCAATGGCCCTTATGCGTTCCTACTATCCTATTAGAAATAGAAGGAGAACCTAGTCCTAACTTAAGCAAAGCAAAGGCCTCGTTAATTTAAGACAAGATGAGGGAGGAGGCCCTTCCAACAATCTTTATATGCCCCTATAGTCCTATTAGAAATAGGAGGAGAACCTCATCCTAATTTGAGGAAAGTGAAGGCATCATTAATCTAAGACGAGATGAGGGAAGAGATCCTTCCAATGATCCTTATGTACCCCTACAGTTCTGTTAGAAATAGGAGGAGAAGCTCATCCTAACTTGAGCATAGCAAAGGCCTCGTTAATCTAAGACAAGATGAGAGGAGAAGCCCTTCCAACGCTCCTAACATGCTCCTACAGTCCTTTTAGGAATAGAAGGAGAACCTCATCCTAAGTTGAGCAAAGTAAGCACCTCGTTAATCTAAGATGAGATGAGGGGAGAGGCCCTTTCAATGGCATTATGTGCCCCTACAGTCCTATTAGGAACAGGAGGAGAAACTCATTCTAACTTGAGTAAAGCGAAGGTCTCATTAATTTTAGACAAGATGAGGGGAGAGGCCCTTTCAACAGCCCTTATGTGCCCCTACAATTCTGTTAGGAATAGAAGGAGAACCTCATCCTAGCTTGAGCAAAGCGAAGGCTTCATTAATCTAAGATGAGATGAGGAGAGAGGCCCTTCCAACGGCCCTTATGTGCCCCTACAGTCCTATTAGGAATAAGTGGAGAACCTCATCCTAACTTGAGCAAAGTAAAGGCCTCGTTAATCTAAGACAAGATGAGGTGAGAGGTCCTTCCAACGGCCATCATGTGCCCCTATAGTCCTATTAGGAACAGGAGGAGAATCTCATCCTAACATGAGCAAAGTGAAGATCTTGTTAATCTAAGACGAGATAAGGGGAGAGATCCTTCCAACGGCCCTTATGTGCCCCTACAATCCTATTAGGAACAGAAGGAGAACCTCATCCTAACTCGAGCAAGATAAAGACTCTAATTTTTTAAAATCGAAAGAGAGGAGAGGCTCCTATCAACAGTCATGTTGAGCCCCTACTAGACTGATGGAAATAGGAGGAGAACCTCATCCTAATGCAAATAAAGACCTCCAATTAACCAAGACGGGAGGAAGACTCTGCCTTGGTAAAAGTAGAAACCTACCCCATCAGGAATAGGAGGAGGACCTCATCTTGATTGGAGGAAAAAGTAAATGCTGACCTCATCAAGAGTAGGAGAGGACCTCATTGTGATAAGGGGATCAAGAAAAATTAATTAAGTTGAAAATAGAAGGATAACCTCAATCGAGTGCAGATAAAGATCTCCGGTTATGAAAAGATAGAAGAAAAGTCAATCTTCAGCAACCATTCCAATAGAAAATAATATGGAGAAAATAGAGAAACCAAGGAACATCAAAACAATTCAAGCAAAGTAAAAAAGATGATTGAAGAAAGTAATCCTTTACCAAAATCAAGGTACATTAGAAGGCCGAGGTCCGCAAGACCACCCAAAAAGAGGGGGGGGGGAAGAAGAAGAGGGGGAGAGAAGGAAATCGGAGATGTCAATAGGTATTCAACTCACATAGAGTGAAAATGAAGAAAGATATCATTTCATTAAATCAAAGTTAAGTACAAAATGAAGGTCTGCAAGATCGGTTACAAATGTAAGAAAGATAAAGTCGATGTTCTAAGAGTAATTTGATTTCTTGAACTTCGGACTACCGGCCATCGTTAAATATTCTTTTAGGCTAACAATCTCCTCCTTGAGCTCCTTCCTTCTCATCAGATTATCGTAGAACATCCTATCAGCCCTCTGATAATTTTCTTCTGACATCCATAGCCTTTTCCTTAGAACTTTAGTTTTAGCTTCGACATCTTTGATGGCTTTCACAAACCAACTAAAGTTTCAACTGCTGAACTTTGACTTTCTCAATTTTGATTGATTTCAAGAGTTTGCTCGCAATTCTCTTCAAAGAAGCAATCTCCTCTGACTCCCTACTGCTGTCAGATCGATAGTTGTTGGCGAGCCGCTGTTGAAGTCGAGCCACCTCAGAGCTACTGTCGATGGATCAATAGCTGGCAGTTCGGACTTCTATCAATAGATCGATAGTTAGCTGTTTAGAGCTATAGGTCTCATAGGTGGACTTGGCATTAGACAACTGCTTCTAGAGCACGAAAAACCTTTGGAACCAATCCCATTCATACTATGCCTTATCGGTAGACCACGATGAGCTCCCTTCCAACAGTTTAATTTTCTCTCTCACTATCCTAAGCTCCGCTTTGAGAGAACTGATCTTTGTAGTTAGCACCTAGGATTTATCTCTAGTGTTTTTTTTAAGCTAAGTTGATTCTCTCTTAAAGTTGTCCTTCTTGATGCTGAAGCTTGCAGAGATGGGTGACTTCAATTATCGCCTCAGCAGCATTCTTCCTAGATTTCTGAAGCTCGTCCTCCATCTTCTTCATCTTCTTCTTGAGATGGTGAATTTCCCTCCTATAGTCCTTGACTATTGGTTTCAGAGGGATCCTAGGGGGCAAGGGCTGGGCATTTGTTGGGGATGATGGACCTTGACTCTAGTTACTAAAGGAACTCTAAATAACATTCACCACAGCATAAATGTAAAGAGGAAAGAAGTTTATTTTCATTTCTTAAAATGTTTGAGTACATCAAAAAGAAAAGAAAGAAAAGTATAAGTAATCAAAGATTTTTGACCTTGGTCGGTTCAGTAGTAGGTGAGGTCGGAGCATTCCTTGTGGCCTCAGGCTAGGCTGTAGGTCCTGGAGCTTCAGGGATGGGTTCGATAATAGGAGAGGTGGCCCTAATGTTAGAAGAACCAACTTCTTCGCTGGGCTCATCTGTTAGAAGGTCAAGATCTATCTTTGGAATGCTCTTTGCAACCCTCATGTAGATCTCGAATCCCTCTAGGAAAGCTTCTCGGGCTAAGGAAATCTTGATGTCTTCCATTGCTTTGGAGGACTTGAAGGCCTTGACAACCCGCTCCCTCTCGACGTCAACCTCCTCTTCAGCCTTCTTCCTTTTGTCCTCTAAAAGAGTCAAGGCCACCCTCAGCTCTGCAGAAACCTCTTCTTCTCTCCTCAATGCCTCTCGATGGTGATCGGACTCCACAGTTTGTTCCTCCAAGGCAGCATTCAAATGGTCAACCTCGGCTTGAACCCTTTCTGTCTCCACTTGAGCCTCCTGGTGGGCCTTGGAGAACTCAACTTGGCAGAGATCGACTGCCTTCGAATGGGCAAATAAGTAATGCCTTAGTTGCAGGATAGAAGAAATTAAGTCAGAACTCTAGGAGTACATCCCACATTCGATCAAGTTCGAAGGTATTAATTACCTCAAGGAAGGTAGCAAAGGACTGGTCAAATCTTTCAGCATCGTCTATCCTAACCAGTTTATCAAAAATGTGTGGGAGGATGCTGCCCTTCATCAGAAATTGGACAACCTCTCGATCATCCAAGGAAGCTTGGTCCTGATCGGAGCCCTCATCACTCGAGTTTTTGGCCATCCTCCTTACCCTTTTTCTGATGGCATTCTTTTTCTTCTTCTTCTCAGTGACCTCGTGCTACTCAGGAGATGCGGGGGCCGCATCCTCTTAGGGCAAGATTGGAGTTGGTGCTACCACATCGGCCTTTAGGACTTGCACTACCTGGATCGGCTCATCTGTGTGAGCCTTCTTTGATGATTCTCTAGCGAAGCTGCCCTTCCTCTTGAGAGATTTGATCCCCTTGGCCAAACGGTTCCTCTCCTCAGGAGTCATTTCTATAAAGAAAAAATCAAAGTTAGAGAAAGAAAAGAGACCATGCATAATTAGCGGACTACAAAGGACTACATGCTAGATTAAGAGGACTAAGACCAAAGTTGAACAAGGTCTGATCATCTAGCAGCCTAAAGATTGGAGGAGATTGGTAGTTTTTTAGCTTATTGGTCGAGTCCCGATCCTCTTTCTCAAGTCCAGGGGCTTGGTGGATCGAATCTCCTATGTCGCCCCCGGAAGGAAGTTCTAGTTCTAAAAAAGGACATGAGATGAAAAATTTTTTTCCCTCCAGTTATGAATAGAAGAAGGGGCACCCTTAAGTAACCGCTTCTTGCCGAACTGGAGAGACACATACCACCAATCATTGGCGATCAAATGATGTTTGAAGGAGAAGAAGTTACTGAATAAGAAGACAGAAGGTCGGACGTCAACCATTATGCACAAGGAGAGAAATCCTACAATGAAGCTAAAGGAGTTTGGTGCCATAGCGACAGAAAATATTTAAGAATTTAAACAAGTTGATTATGAAAGAAGATATGAATAGCCGAAGTCCTGTCCAGAGGATTTCAACATGCAAACAAGTCCGACCAAGAGGAGGAGAACATGCTCGATCGCTAGGATTAGGGAGTTCAAGTTCAAAATCGGAAGGGACTCCAAACTGAATCCTAATCAGTGAAAGATCTTCCGACCAAAGTCTTCATGAGATAGTTTCGAGGATGAAGGATGGTTGAGCTACTTCTATAAGTTCGGTGTCCTTATGGAGAGGATCCATTAAAGCCAATTGGGCCGAGCATCCAAAACTAGTTGATCAGGTTTCTTCAGAGGACATGAGATCAAACTAAAGTGGAGAAAATTTCTAAAAAAACAATGAAAATAAAATTTGAAACCCTCTAGAAAAAACCAAATGGGTAGAGATGCTAAACGACACAAATGATCAAAAAAGAGGGCTCATGAACTGACCTAAATCGATGGGAAAGAATGGAGAGGCGGCAAGCTCGATGAAAACTGAAGGAGAGAACCTTCAGAAATCGAAGAAAATGATGGAAGACACTGATAGTGTAGAGCAGAAAGGAGAAGGAGACTAGGAGGAAGAGAGAGGAGACCTAGGCAAAATAAAACCTCAAGAAAGAAAGATGAGTTTAAATAGCCGAAAGAGTCCAGAACAGTCATGATTGCAGATCTCCACTGACCAACTTCAGGCCGACACGTATCTCCCAAATCATGGCGGTAGAGTGGCAATGGTTGAAATCTTTATTGCACTGCGTCTTGGGCAGCACTTCAATGGGAGTTTCAAAAATTCATATTTTCAAGTCAAATCTTATTAACGAAGCTTCGATGTTAGCAAAGACGGTGCTAGGACTTTCTCTACAAAGGGTGCAAAAGGTGGAAAAAGGACTTCGACACTCGCATTCCTTTACTTCCTTCTTTCAAAATTCAAACTCGAGAGTAGGAGGCTTATGTTTGGGATAAACCCTTTCCTATCAATGTTCAGAAAGGATTCAGACCTTGGGGCAACCTCATCCAGTGACAGCAACCATGGCCAACTTCATGCAACAAATTGAGAACCTACGGGGCCTCATGGGTCTCGTCCGAATGAGCTTGAATAGTGGCGGCAGCTCTCGAAGTAGTTAAGTGACCGATCATGATGCAGTCTAGCTTGATCAACCTTAAAGCTACTTGGACTCTCTCCTTATCGAAATTCATCTAGATTGTTCAATACTGGATTGACACCGAATCAACAAAACTCCTCCTTCCTAGATGAATTTCTACAATATGCAAAGAGTGGTAGACCTCTGCATTCTCGCACAAAGAGCTTTGGATACATGAGCGAAAGAGCCTCATCTCCACCTTATTAACCTTCGGGCATTCATGAAAGTTGCAAAGCTTCAAAGAAAATGATTGAGTTGCAAAAGTATCATAATCATCTACAGCCGCCAACCAAGCTCTCGTTGGCCGATCTCCATCCAATCACCAGATAGGCTCCTTCCGGCTGAACTCCTTCCGACTGAATTCCTCCAATCTTCTAAACTCGCTTAGTGATGCCCCAATCAGACCCCCTTCAGTGGATCTCCTTCTGAACTACCCATAGTCAAATTCCTTTCGGACTCCTCCAGTGGATCTTCCTCCAGATTCCTTTCGGATGATCTTCTTTCGGACAATCTTCTTAATTATGCTCTCACCGGACGAACTTTATCAGTCATCCTCCTTTCGGATGATCTTCTTTAGTCGGGTTCCTCCATCCGATCTCCTTTCAGATGATCTCCTCTAGGCAAAATTATTATGAACGAGTTTCTTTCAGTCATCAGGCAAGTTTCCTTCAGTTGACTTTCTTCCAATCACCCAAAAGGACCTCATCATCCACTTGAATTTGGCTACTAGCTTAATACAAATCAACATAGAAGCAGACAACCTTAAAAGAGTTTGAACTACTCTAGAACTGATGTAACCTAAAGCTCTTGACCGCCAATGCCTGCTCCATCCAAACTTTAATTATTAAATTCCAACAAACTAGCACCTCATTATAATGAACACTATCTTCCATAACAAACTCTATATGGTCTGAATGGTCCACTACCAGATGATTATGACTATCACCATCAGTTTGTTATAGGCTCAGTGATAAGTTATAAAAATATACTAATAAAAATATTAAATTATAAAATAAATTAATCTACTTTTTAAAAATTGATATTTTTATTAATCTTATGTAGGAAAGAAGGCCACCAATATGAAGATCTTATTTTTCTAATTCAAATGAAATAAATTTCAGTAAAAATGGACTTCAAACGAGCCCGAAATTGATATTCAAGAAAAAAAAAAGTCGGTCCGGTTCAAATCGATTCAGAAAAATTGGCTCAGTAGACTACCCAGTTTGACTGCACCCAGCAGACCGACTCGCTGATGCAACGCTGACACTAGGCTGACATCAGCATTTTTTGCGGTGCACGATGGATTGATTGGAGGGCATTTCGAGGATTTCATATGAAGAAGCGCGCTCTGATTGGCTGAAGAATGCGGTGGTCCACGCAACATTGGACTCATGCATGGTCTATAGAGGGTAATTTAGAAATTTTGTCTGATCCAACGGGCATCTTTCACTTGAATTTGATCGGACGGTCGAAATGCATGCGCTGACGAACGGTATCCATAGCTCCCGATCAAGATCCAATGGCTGAGATTCATCCCAACTTTAAACTAAAGATCAGAGGCTTCTCTGTGTGCGATCTGATGGCCTAGATTCAATCCAACGAGTGATCCGATGGTTGCCATAAATTTTGACTTGATCTGAGATATTTTAAAGGATTTTTAAGCAATATTTGGACCGTCTGATCAACATCCAACAGTCAAAATCATCTAGAGTCCTAATTTGACTTATATTGAGAGTTTTAAACCTAATTTTTAAGAGGATTTTAGATCCACCTCTCAGCCTATAAAGTTTGCTGTTGCTGAAGAAGAAAAATAGAGAGAGAGAGAGGGGAGACAGTAAAAAAAAAGAAAAAGAAAAAGAAGAGAAAGAGAGGAGAGAGGTAGCAAGAGAAGAGAGATTTTTGAGAGAAAAGGAAGAATTTTTAATTTTTTTTTCTTCTTCCGACAATCAGAACATTGATCAAGGAGCTTGTTTTCCTCTTCACCAAGTTCTCCACACCAAGAGCAACAGACAATCAATTTCAGTAATCAAATAGTCTAATTTTTTTATGCTTTTTATTTTATTTATTATTTTTGAACTTGTTATCATAAACTAAATTTTCTTTTACTATGGCTAAGGTGTAGCCACTCTTTTGATGTAATATTCATTATGATTTATTTTTAATTTTAAATTTTATTCATGAGGAGTATATAAATCTAATCTTAATGCTTTTAGATTACTGGCCATCTTCTAATTGATCTGATAAACATAGATGTTACGGATCAAGTACATTTATGTTATTGCTTCTTAATTATATACCTTGTATTACGAATCGAATTAGAATTCATATGCATGCGAAAATTTTAGTACGCTTTGGATGCAACGTATTTTAATTAGAGGGTTTCATAAAACTTAATGCATTAATATTTATTTAAATTACACCTAAACCAAAGGGTAATTAACAAATATTGATAGTTTTGCTATGCCTGAACCAAAGGGTAGTGAATAAATTAAGAAACTCCACCGTCACATGAAATAAAATTAATCTAGTAATCTAAATATTGTATTGACTAGGTTGGTGAACCGATTGCCTTAGTAACACATTGCTCTTAAGTTTAAAATCCTAATAATTACACTCTCTCTATTTCCTTAAAATTTTTAATTATTTTTTTATTTTATTCTTTAATTTCTTATTCTCATAAATCGATCTTCTAAATAAAACATAGGAAAGAGCTTTTTAGTACTTATTTTTCAATCCTCTAGAGATGATACTCTACTCATTTACTTTATTACTTGATCGACTGGTGCACTTGCCATAGTTATAGATTAGCACGCATCAAGTTTTTGGCATCATTGCTATGGATTGTGTCTAAAATAATATTAAAATTTTGATCCTAGCTTTACTTTAGAATTTTATTTTAAATTTTTATTATTATTTTATTTTTTTAAAGAAATATTTTTTTTGTTTAGTGCATGACACGTACTGGACATAGTAACTTACTACTTTTTGATCTAGAAATTGAAAGGACCATTAGAAGACTACAACAAGAAAGAAACATGGTAGCTGAAGATCCTAATGATATCAATCTAGGATTGGATATGGTGATCGAAGGACAGCATGAAGCTATTTGACTAGTACATCATCCATTAAATGATTACATCACACAATCTGTAGTCGATGCAGCTTCGAGCATCAGGAGACCGCCTGTACGAGCAAACAACTTCGAAATAAAATTGGCAATGATCTAGATGATTCAATCAACTATCCAATTCAGTGGACACGTGCATGATAATCTGAATGCCCATATTTCTAACTTTTTTGAACTTTGTGATACATTTAAAATTAATGGGGTGTCGGATGATGCTATTAGGTTAGGGTTATTTTCATTTCTTTATGGGACAAAGCTAAGAGTTGGCTTCATTCTCTTCTTGCAGGTTCTGTCACAACTTGGAATGTCCTAGCCCAAAAATTCTTAGCCAGGTACTTTCCATCTTCTAAGACTACTAAGATGCGCTACGATATCACTTCTTTCATGCAGATGGACATGGAGACACTATATAAGGCTTGGGAGCATTTCAAGGAATTGCTGAGGAGATGTCCACATCATCAACTATCCGTATGGCTTCAGGTACAAACTTTCTATAATGGCTTATCTCCTACTAATCGTTCTATGATTGATGCAGCAGTAGAAGGAACCATTAATCAAAAAATAGAGGAAGAAGCCTTCGATCTGATCGATGAGATGCCATCAAATAGCTATCAGTGGTAGACAAAATGCATGATGCTGAAAAGACCAGCAGCTATGCAGGGAGTAGATTGCATGCCAACCTTACTAGCTGAAATTGCAGCCCTTAGAGCTGAAGTCAACAACTTGAAGGAAACAGCTATGCATGTTCAGAGCATCACCTATGACCTAAGAGGAGGAGGTCACGATATGAGCAATTGCCAGATAGGTAATCCTTTTTCTAAAGTAACTGATACAGCTAATTATGTTGGTAATTTTTTCAGGCGGCAACAAAATAATTTCTACTCCAATACATACAATCAAGGGTCGAGGCAGCACCCAAATTTCTAGTGGCGTAATCAAAAAGCAGCACAACAGCCACCCTCGGGATTCTAAGTACCTGAAAAGAAGTCCAACATGGAAGAGCTGATGGTCAAATTTATGCAAAATCAAGAAGCAACTATAAAAAATTTAGAAGCCAAACGTGGATAGGATCAAGCAGCAGTAACTCAAAATTTGGAGATCCAAATAGGTCAAATGGCTAAGATAATCTCTGAGAGACCTCAAGGATCCTTGCCTAGCAACACGAAGACCAATCCAAGGGAGCAAGTCAATGCTATCATCCTAAGAAGTGGTACAAAGTTGAAGGAGCCACATCAGAAGAAAGAGACTGAAGAGCCAACTATAAATAAGGAACCATCAACTAAAATTCGTCAGTCACCAAAACAACCAGCAGATGGATGGTCTCCAGGTATACGATTTGCCGATCCAAATGTAAAGCCCTACGTATCGCCACTACCATTCCTAGAGAGACAAATACAGCATCCAGATAAGGAATTTTTTAACTTTTTTAAAATTTTAAAGAATTTACATATTAATATTCCTTTTGTAGATGCTATTACTCAAATGCCCAGGTATGCCAAGTTTCTCAAAGAAATCCTAACAAATAAGAAAAAGCTGAAGGAGCATGAGAGAATAAATTTGAATGAAGAATGCTCAGCAATACTTCAAAATAAATTACCACAGAAGCTAAAAGATTCAGGAAGTTTTACTATCCCTTGCATTATTGGTGATTGTAGTTTTGATAAAGTTTTATGTGATTTAGGAGCAAGTATTAATCTCATGCCTTTTTCTATTTTCAGAAAGCTGGGTCTAGGAGAACCAAAGCCTACCACTATTACTCTTCAATTAGCCGACAGATCCATCAAATATCCAAGAGGTATAGTGGAGGATGTCTTGGTAAAGGTAAACAAGTTTATTTTTTCCTGTTGATTTTATTGTTCTTGATATGGAAGAAGATTATGATGTACCCCTTATTTTAGGGAGACCCTTTTTAGCTACTGGAAGGAGCTTTAATAGATGTTCAACAAGAAAAATTAATTCTTAGAATCCAAGATGAACAAGTTACTTTTAATGTTTTCAAAGATACTAAACATCCTGATGATAATCAAACTTATTTTCTAATTGATATTATTGACAATCCATTATATGAGAATTCTATAGAAAATAGGTTTGAGACTATAAAAGCTAGCAATGTCCAATTGAAAGAGGGCTCGATCAAACATGAAAGTATTCCAATTGAAGTGGCACCGGATTGATTCAACTCAGAACTCAAAGAAAGTCAAGCTGAAGACTATAAATCAGAACTACTAGATAGGTTGTTTCTTTTCTTTTTAGTTTTGATCATTTTTTTTCTTTTATTTTTTAGTAATTTATTATTGCTCTTTTACTGCTCTTGGTGTGTATTTTCAATTTTGCAGAAAAAAATCAATGAGAGCTCAAGCAAAATTTCAAAGCTTTAAAGAACCAGACTGAACCAAATCAGGTGTATTCCTTCCTATCCTTTATTGCACCCTTTATTTTTCTTTCTCCTTTAAGACAATGTAGAATAAGTTAGGAGGTAAAAAAAAAAAATCATGTGTCAAGAAGAAAATCTTGAGCAAGATAGATTGGACAAGTGATAAAAGATAGAATTATTTGCTAATGAATGTAACGAGTTAAAGAAGTAGATTAGTTGGTCGACTTTTAGCAGCCTACTTAGGTCATTAAAAGACTATTAGCACTTCTAATTGCACATGCACACTAACAAGGCAAAGTAGGTATTGATTATAAGGCCAACTAAGGATTCAATTATCAGTAAAAATTGATAATTAATATATATTCTAATCAAAGAAATTTGAATTTAAGAAAAGAGCTACCTGCCTAAAAATAAAGTGCAAAAGATAGAGTATATGTGGATTGCCCAAAGCCTAGTAACTGGGTCTCTGCACCTAGGTCAAGTGTGAAAATTCATGTAAAATGGTGAAGGAAAGGCCAGGATGCTCAGCACAAAAAAAAAAAAAGGGGGGGGGGGGGGCAGTGTGAAAGCTACCTTAATTCATGAGTATAAAATTGAGAATGTATAGAAAATTGACCAAAATAGGATACTTTTATTCTTTTAATTTAATACTAAAATGTTAAAGTTAGTCATCACAAACACAAGTGCTATAGATCTTTGATGTACTCCAAGGAAGTTTGTAATTATGTTAACTAAAAAATTTACTACTGAAGCTCAATGCTTAGTTAGCAGTATTTTTTAAACTTTTTGATCTTTAATCCTAAATTTTATCTTTTTGATGGATAATCTTATTCAAACATGGTATTAAATAAAATATTGCTAAGGGACTAGCAATGACTAAGTTGGGAGGTGTGATAAGTTGTAAAAATATACTAATAAAAGTATTAAATTATAAAATAAATTAATCTAATTTTCTAAAAATTGATACTTTTATTAATCTTATGTAAGAAATAAGACTACCAATATGAAGATCTTATTTTTCTAGTTCAGATGAAATAAATTTCAGACAAAACGGACTTCAAACGAGCCCAGAATTGATATTCAAAAAAAAAAAATCGATCCGATTCAAATCGGTTCAAAAAAATTGGCTCAGCAGACCGCCCGGTTTGACTGCACCCAGTAGACTGATCTGCTGATGCAACACTGACGCTAGGTTGATGTTAGCATTTTTTGCGATGCACGATAAACCAATTGGAGGGCATTTTGGGGATTTCACATGGAGAAGCGTACTCTGATTGGCTGAAGAATGCGGTGGTCCACACAACACCGAGCTCGCGCATGGTCTATAGAGGGCAATTTAGAAATTTTGTCTGATCCGATGGGTGCCTTTCACTGGGATTTGATCGGACAACCGAAATGCATGCGCTGATGAACGGTATCCATTGCTTCCGATCGAGATCCAACAGTTAAGATTCATCCCGACTTTAAACTAAAGCTCAGAGGCTTCTCTATGCATGATCTGATGGCCTAGATTCAATCCAATGACTGATCTAATGGTTGCCATAAATTTCGACTTGATCTGAGATATTTTAAAGGTTTTTAAGAAACTTTTGGACCGCCTGATCAACATCCAACGGTCAGAATCATCCAGAGTCCTAATTTGACTTATATTATGAGTTTTAAACCTAATTTTTAAGAGGATTTTGGATCCACCTCTCAGCCTATAGAGTCTGCTATTGCCGAAGAGAAAAAAGAGAGAGAGAGTGGAGATAGTAAAAAAAAGAAAAAGAAAAAGAAGAGAAAGAGAGGAGAGAGGTAGAAAGAGAATAGAGATTTTTGAGAGAAAAGGAAGGGTTTTTATTTTTTTTTTCTTTCTTCTTCCAACAATCAGAACATTGATCAAGGAGCTTCTTTTCTTCTTCATCAAGTTCTCCACACTAAGAGCAACGGACAATCAATTTTAGCAATCAAACAGTCTAATTTCTTATGCTTTTTATTTTGTTTGCTGTTTTTGAACTTGTTATCATGAACTAAATTTTCTTTTACTATAGCTAAGGTGTAGCCACTCTTTTGATGCAATATTCAGTGTGATTTACTTTTAATTTTAAATTTTATTCATGAGGAGTATATAAATCTAATCTTAATGCTTTTAGATTACTAGCCATCTTCTAATTGATCTGATGAACATAGATGTTACAGACCAAGTACATTTATATTATTGCTTCTTGATTATATATCTTGTATTATGAATCGAATTAGAATTCATATGCATGCAAAAATTTTAGTGTGCTTTGAACGCAGCATATTTTAATTAGAGGGTTTCACAAAACTTAATGCATTAATTTTATTTAAATTACACCTGAATCAAAGGATAATTAATAAACATTGATAGTTTTGCTACACCTAGACCAAAGGGTAGTGAATAGATTAGGAAACTCCACCATCACGTGAAATAAAATTAATCTAGTAACCTGAATATTGTATTGACTGAGTTGGTAAACCGATTGCCTTAGTAACACATTGCTCTTAAGTTTAAAACCCTAATAATTACACTCTCTCTATTTCCTTAAAATTTTTAATTATTTCTTTATTTTATTCTTTAATTTCTTATTCTCATAAATCGATCTTCTAAATAAAGCATAGGAAAGAGCTTTTCAGTACTTATTTTTTGATCCTCTAGGTACGATACTCTACTCATTTACTTTATTACTTGATCGACTGCTGCACTTGCCATAGCTATAGATTAGCACGCATCACTCAGTCTATAAAAGGGATCCTTCAGATATGTTTTCTTTAAGCTCTCATTTCCCTTTCCATTGCTCTGCTCCTTAATTTTCTGAGCACTCCATTTCTATTGCCTGAAAGAGCTGACTTAACCGTTGGAGGGTCCTGCTAGAACCACCACCTCTGGCTTCAATCAGGACTTTATTTTTGTAGGTCACCAGTGGTGGCCTTGTCTCCCCTAACTCTAGCTCACTTCAGCATCAGCCAAATTTTGCACCAAGAACAACTATTGTAATTGATCTAGAGAATCCTTAACCAAATCTAAGACAATAATTGATTAGATTTTGTCAATTCTCTAATTAAGTCAATTCTTTAATCTAACCCTAGGTCTAATCCAATTAACAGACCTAAACCCCACTAATCCATTTAATCAAATGTGTTATGATTTGTGTCATAGGATCTTCAATTCATAATCCTAGATCCTAATCAAACAACTTCTTAATTCTTAATTATGTTTTGGGCTAAGGGTTGGGATTTGGTTTTTTGAAAATAATTTTCATGTTTGTAAAATGTTTTTACAACATGGTTCTATCAACCAAGTTGCATGTTTGATTTATAATCAATATCCAAGTAAGATAAGCATGAAACTACTTTAGATCTAATCTAAACAAGTTCATATAATTGAGACAGTTTCAACTCTAATTAATTATAAATTATCTTAAATCAAATCTAACATATTTATGATAATTAAAATTATTTTAAAATATTTTTAATTAGATCATAATTTTTTTTGATCTAATCTAAAATTTTATGATCAATATTTTAAATCAGCACGTACTAAGACAACCTCTCCACTGTACGGGATAAAACTTATAGCAGGACAATCTTATAACTATTTCATGCAATTTAAAATTTTTATTTTTAGATCTAAAACTCTTTTAAATTTAATAAATTATAAATAAAATTAGATCATATCAAATAAATTTATGATAAAAAATAGATATACATAAAGTAAGACAACCTCTCCACTATAATGGGTAAATCTTACATCAGGACAACCTTATATCAGTTCGTGTGATCATAATTTTTTTAATTTTAGATTTAATAATTAGATTATAAATTAGATTAATCTATAAAAAAATCTAAATATGAAAAAATAATCATATAATAGTGAACCTAGGTTCTAATACTAATTGAAGGAATCTGATCTAAAGTTTCAGAGCTAGATCTTGAAATTTTTTCAAGATCAGGCAATGAAATACTAAAATAAATTAAAATTTATTTATAAAAACTAGAGAATCCTTAAATATAAGATCTTATTATATGATTATAGTATAAGATTAAATAAAAAATTAAAAAATATTTGAAAGAAAAATATGTTGATCATATCAACATGCATCTATATTATATCTAATGCAGGTATGTAATAATAGATCAGATCCATATTATCTATGCAAGTTAGATATTTTAATTTACTGATCTAGGCTAAAGGATGAAGCTCTAAGCCACACACATGTCTGACCTCTAAGAGATGTCCACACGAGCCCATGAACTCAAATTAGAAGTCTGATACAGGAAATCAGCATAGTATGCTAGTACTATGCTGATCCTTCCTTGACAGTCGATTCAGTACTTTCTTCTTCAATACATGGATACACCAAAAAATTAGAAGGAATAGAAGAAATTATAAATCTGAGATAACTCTTAAACAAATCTCAAAGTTGGAGGACAAGCGAAGATGAAAACAGCCCTAGAAAAACACCCTCTTCTTCTTCTTTGTTCTCTCACCTAGACACCTAGATTGGTGTCTTTAGAACTCCCATGCCCAAGATAAATATTTCTTTGGTTTTATTAAGCCCAAAAGGTCTCTCAAATTTCTAGATTCTACATGAAAATCAGCCCAAAAATTATTTTAAATAATAATATATAGAGGAGTTTTGTCTAGGTCAAATACCTAGACAAGGCTGTCCAAATTAGGCAAGAAAAGGGTTGCCCAACTCTTGGCTGCCCCCTCCTTTTTCTTTGGCATGGACCACCCCTTTTTATTGCACAAAAAGTCTCATTTTTTCACCAAAAATTTTAGGAGAAAATAGAAAGTGGGTGGCACTTTATGGGAGGAGTTTTGGTTTGTTAGGATTCTATCGCAAAGAATTCAAAACCACAACAACTTGCCTTCTATTGAATTCGTCCATAACTTAATTCCATGTAAGAGAGAAGGGAAGCAAGTGGGCATGCATGAAGACCAGAGAAAAAGGATTTTCCATAATGAAAGCCTAAAAAATTGGCATGGGAGTGTGGTGTGGGCGTGAGATATCAAGTGGCGCAAGGAAAGAAGTCCTAGTCTCATTAGGACTTCTAATTTCACTTGGTCAAACATGATTTTTGAATCAAATTAAATCAAAATTAATTAAATTCAATTAGAGTATATTTTAATTAAATTAAATTAAATTAAATTAAATTTTAATTTAATTTTTAAATTAAATTAAAAAATTGAATTGACCTAAGTCCTAGTTGAACTAGGACTAGTTGTTCTTTGTATTTGGCTTATCCAATAAACCAATTAGACTTGATCCAATCAAGCTCAAATCAAATCTAATTAAATTATATTTTATTAGACTTAATCTCAATCCTTCGGTTCAATCAAATTAAGTTAATTAGCAATCAAATTACTAATCGATCCTCTTGCAACACTTGCACAAGGTTAAACATCAATCATATTGATCGTTTAACCTTAGAATGATTTTCAATCATTAATCAACCATCCGATCAAATCATGAACTCTAATCTATGTGAACCCTTAAATCCAAACCTATATTGATAGCATAGGAATAAATTTTTATACCAATCGAAGTAACCATCTAGCAATGATACCCGATGGTTGGATAGGTCGAATGTGTAGAATAACATCCTTAGAACCCACATGGATGTAGTTTTCATATAATTCATCCCCTTGACCAAAATGCTCGTAGGATATCTCAAAGTTCAACTGTCAACTCTGATCAAACTATCCATATTGTATTTTAAAATACCAAATCCATCTCATGGATTACCCTTGCCAAGGTTTTGCTATATTGAAATACAGTGATACATCTTGTCCAACTCTTGGAGTGGTCAATCCAATCTTGATCGCACACCGACTTCATAATTACTTGACTGTGCCCAGAAAACTTTCATTACTGAATTAGAAAATTAGTTAGTATGGTACCAAAGCACAATGAGTTGCTTGCAAGCCACTGAGGTAATCTCAAGTCTAAGGGACACTTATACCTATATCCCATCAAAGACATCTCAACAGCAGAATGTGTTGAAGTTAGTCACGTTCAATAATGATGTACCCCTACATCTCACCTGTATGTCATACTAGTGTCTCTACGCTCCTTGGTTAAGAGGACAACCAACCTATATGGCATACAGTGATCTATGCTTAATAGATGATGTCGCCCTTATTAACAGCCTATCATTTGGTTGTGAATAGTTTTAAGGACTAATTGATAAATCTTCTCTTTATCGAATCTAAATAGTCCTAAGGACTTCATCAAAATAATGGAGTTCATTAGAAGATAAAATCTTATGATAAAAAATATCAAAAATATATTTTATTAATTAATAAATTAATTATAATTATAATATAGCTCAATTGTTAATAGACTGATGATTGACTTCGGAACATATTTTTCAATATTTTGCTCATAGGGTCCTAGTCTCGTGGAACTCTTGACCATAGAGTTCCAGATCATCAGGACTCTTGACCTGAGAGTAAACGAGTAGGACTCAGAGTCCTAGTCCATTGAAACTCTTGGTCATAGAGTCTCAGTCCAATGGGACTCTTGATCAAAGAGTTTTATGTCACAGGGACTCTATATCAGTCTTAAGATCTGGTAGGAACTTCTATTATATGTGATCCCATATATTCGAATGCTAAGCTGGTAGCACCAGAATTAATTTTCTGTATCAATCGAAATGACCATCTAGCAAAGATACCCGACATACGGATAAATCAAATAGTTGCAACACAATATCGACGAACCTATGGTATATGATTATCGTATAATTCATCCCCTTGATCTCAATGCTCAAAAGATGACCTATGGTTTAACTATCAACTCTGGGAAGTCATCTACATTGTATTTCAAAATTCAGTGTCTATTGAATAGAATACCCAGTTGAGGTTTTGCAAAATTGAAATACAATGATGCACTTACTCCAACACATGGATGGGTCAATCCCATCTTGACTCACGCACCAACTTTACAAGTACTTTACTGCACCTAACAGCCTTCTATCATTGAATTAGAAATTCAGGTAGTCCAGTACCTAAGTGCAGTGAATTGCTTGCTTGTCAATATGGTGATCTCAAGTCTAAGGGATACTTATACTCATATCTTTTGCGAGCAAATCTTGAAAGCAGTGAGCTCCGCAGTTGGATCACGTTCAATAAAATATACCCCTATACTTCACCTGCATGCCATAACAGTATCTCCATACGTCTTGGTTAATACGACAACCAACACTTATGGCACACAATGATCTACACTTGATACGTTGTTGTCCTAGGTAATAATAAATCATTTGGTCATGAGCTAGTTTAAGTACTAAATGATAAATCCTTCTTTGTTGAGTCTAAATAGTCCTTAGAACTTCATCATAGAAGAGTTTATTACAGGAAGATACACAAGAGTGATGAAATGCCAAAATAATAATTTTATTTATTTAAAATTTAAGTACCAATTATATTCAGCTTAACCATCTACAACCTAGATGATTGGCTTTAGGATACATTTTTCAATAACTCCTACTTAGACTAAAGCCACTCAGAATAGTATCGAATACCCATCTTCCATTTATGATTATCGAACTTTTTGATTTTGAGAGCTTTTGTAAAGGGGTTGGCCATGTTCTTCTTTCCATCGATCTTCTGAAGCTCGATGTCACCTCATTCTATGATCTCTCATACAAGATGGTAGCAATGCAGAATGTGCTTTGTGCACTAATGTGCCTTCGACTCCTTCACTTGAGCTATGGCTCTAGTGCTATCATAGTATATCTGAATCAAACCATCTAAGGAGGGTGCCACTCCCCACTCATCGATGAACTTCTGCAACCATACAACTTCCTTCGCAACATCGGATGCCGCGACATACTCCACCTTGCATAAAGAATCAGCCACAGTGTGCTATTTGGAACTCTTCTAGCAGACTGCTCCTCCATTCAGGGTAAACACATAACCTCACACACTCTTACTATCATCATGATCTGATTAAAAATTGGAATCAATGTATCCCATAAGTTTTAAGTCAGTATCTCCTTAGATGAGTCACTAGTCTTTAGTATTTCTCAAATACTTTAGGATTGTCTTTATAACTTTCCAGTGATTCTCACATGGATCAGACTGATATCTACACACTAACCCTAGTGAATATGCCACATCCGATATCGTACACATCATGGTATACATAATAGAACCCACTATCGAAGCATATGGTATTCTACTCATATGCTCTCTCTCCTGAGGAGTTGTCGAACAATCTCTCTTAGAGAGAGCAATCCCATGGCCTATCGAGAGATAGCCCTTCTTGGAATTTTTCATGCTGAACCTTTTCAATACGGTATTGATGTACATGGACTGGAACAATCTAAGCAACCTTTTAGATCTATCTCTATAGATCTTTATCCCTAGGATGTAGGAAGCTTCTTCCAAGTTTTTTATGGAGAATTGTGATGATAGCCAAACCTTTATTCCCTGTAATATAGGAATGTCATTTTTGATTATGAGAATATCATCCATAAATAATACAAGAAATATAATTACAGAACCATTAGCCCATTTATAGATGCAAGATTTTTCTTCATTCTTAACGAAGCCATATGTTATGATCATTTTATCAAAATGCATATTCCAACTCCATGATGCCTACTTAAATCCATAGATAGATCTCTGAAGCTTATGATAGGATTAGTGTACAGGGTGGAAGCATGGATTTCAAAGCAAAATTATGAAATCAAACAAACCAAACCTGAACCCTAGGACCATCTTATTAGCAATTAAATCATATAGCATGCATTTGTAATATAAAAAGAAAGGATTAGAACATACCTCTTAGTGCTAAACCCTAAATTGTTCCTAATTGTCGGTAGCAGTCCGTTAGGGGTTCCACCAAGTGTCCACATGTTCATCATCCAATGTTGATCCACGCGGAGACGTGATCAAGACACCAGCACCTTTGATTTATAATTAAAATTCTAATAATAAGATCTTTAATTAAATAGGCAAGATCTTCCTTAGCCTTTATGTCATCTTTCTTGGCTCTCCTTATCTATCTTTCTTTTTCCTTGTCTTCTTAATTTTTCTTCCTAATCTCTTAGTGTTAAGATGACTTCTTGTCCTTATAAGGACAAGATTCGGATAAGAGAAGGGAAGAAAGAAAATTGGACAAAGAGAAAACTCTTGTCAGAAAGAAAGATAAATTTTATCCCCTTTCAGACTCTTGGTACGCACCCTTATTTATAATGTACGTAAGTGTGCCAACACATTTTCTCATGCCCTTTCAAAATATTATCTCATGTCTCTTCAGCCAATCTCATGCCTAATCAGATAATAATGTCATGTAGACTTAGTCTAAGAGATGCCTTAAAGTAGAAGGACTCTCGGACTGATTCTACGTAAGTTATTTATGAAGAGTCATGGGCTTTCATTTTTGGCACCATCATTTTCATCCATTAGATCAGATAAAAAGGCCATCCAATGGCTTTAAAATGGGATGCCCATTTAGCAAGAAGGTGTGGAGATGAACTTTGAATAGTCAAAGTCCCAAGGAACTTTGACTTGGTCCAAGAGGCATCAAGGATAAAAGGGCGGCAAGGAGTCTTGGGCGGCAAGTATTCCCAGGCGACAAAGAGTCCCTTCTTAAAATAATAATGGAGTATTTCATCTACAGAAGGACTCTTCTATGCTCCATATCTGATGTCCATGCCTATTTAAAAAATTTACGTGACATAACAAATGGAAAAAGTCAAAAAAAGTAGGCACCAACTAAATCCCATGCACCAAAAATACTTTGAACATGAAAGACTTCTCATGCGCAAGAGAGAGACACTCTAGCATGTGGGATTCTGGTATGTGGTGCCCCAACTAAAGCCCAATTAGTCTAGATTAATCCAATTCAAGACCGAATCCTATTTGGCTCAAATCAGACCTTAATTAGCCCAAATCAGAAGTAGATTTGAATCCAATTCGAATCTAGGTGCTAGGGTTTGCTACATGTGCTAGCTTGTTCATCTTGCAAATATGGTCTAATCCAATTAGATTCTTAATCAATTCTTTTTGTGTGTGACCCATTGGGTTCCACATCTAACCAGCAGTGGGTCTGGGTGTGATTTGACCTAATCAAGTTAGAACCTAACTAAACTGATTTAGATCAAAACTAGCCAACCTAATTTGACTTAATTTAGAATACTTTCTAATTTAATGATCAAATTAAAATTTTAATTTGATCGAACTCATAAGACATGATTGATGTCTAGCAATGTATCGTGACTTTCTGAAAGATGTAAAATTTTGATTGAAATACCAAAAATATCCTTCAGTGAAAATTACCATGCAACTAGATCCTTCGATCTTCCTGCATCCTGAATATGACTTTGGGTATGAAAATATGTCAATTCCAATATCATATTCATTTCTCTTTCAATCTTATGATGATGATTCATTTAATGAAACATTAGAAACTATTTCTAATTTTCATCATGCTTTGATCAAAGTCTTCCTGAATCATCATTTATTTGAAGCAGGTAAGATGCTATTTCCTCTTACCAGGAGTGATCGATTCTATGTTAACCTACTCACAACCTTCATATATAATCTACCATATCCAGATCATCCCGTACATGATGGAGTCATCAATGAGTATGAACCAAAATATGGATTCATATATATAAGATTCTATGATAGTTTGAGGTCAAAGTGTTATATGCACAATTCCACTATGAGAACCATCTATTGACATGTAGATAAGACTCCATTAGATATTCTCAACTTGGATCAATTCAGTGAACTCATTCTCTAATTGAGCATACAAAAGATGTGTCAGTCTTACCGAAAACATTGTTACCCAACTCAATGTTCCATCGACTAGGACTGTTTAAATTAGGATTTTAAGATTTTAGATCATACTGGCATGATCACATCATAATCCTAAAACCATAGCCTTAATTTATGGGATTCATCATAATCTTAAATAAATAATAAGACACTGCATATGATGAAATAATGTCTTTATTTATTTTAAAATGTCATTACATGAGTTTGGAACGCAAAGAACAGTCCAAAACATGATTGGCTTGAGGGCATATTCCTTTCAATCTCCCACTTGCACTAAAGCAAATCGTCCTTAAATTTTAATCCCATACAATCAAGATGACAATCAAACAATTGTAGTGGTAAAGCCTTAGTGAATGGGTCTGTTATGTTGTTCTTTGTGTCTACTCGTTCTATGACTACATCTTGTCTTTCAATAATTTCACGAATAAGATGGAAGCATCACAAAATATGTTTGGATTTATGATGAGACCTTTACTCCTTTTCTTGAGCAACAGCTCCAGTATTATCACAATAAAATGGTACTAGTGAAAGAAAAAAATAGATTTTCCCGAATTTGGTTCGTTCAAATCTGATTGGATCAAGAGGCATATTTCAAAAATTTTCTCTTAGATCTAAATCAGATCTAAAATTTTTCAAATATAATTTTATGATCTAATAAAAAAGAAAATTAAATTAAATTAAATCTAAATTAATATTACCTTGGTTTTGGATAATTCGATTACCTATTGATGATCCTGCTATTTGCCTGAGGTTCTGGATCTAGCCATGCAAGCATCTGGCCTCTACCAATATCCACTCGGGCTGGATCTAGAGATCTTCTCCTTTTTTTTTCTCCAAAAATTAGATCTGAATCTGATTTGGAGGATCTTCAAAACTCCTTTTAAAGATGTGCTGCTGTCTCTTGTAGCAGGGCTGCCTTCTTGCTTTCTCATCGCCTTCTGATTGCCTGAATCACATGAAACACGTGCCCAACTTTTCTTAGGCATGGAGAGGAGAGAGACGATCAGAAGATGGCATGGAGGAGGGAGAGGGGCAGCCTTGGGGCATGGCTAAGAAAAGGCTCTCTTCTGGTTGGGCGCAGATAGGGTTTATTTATAGACCCTGCTATGCCATGCAGTGCTGCATCACCCCGATCAATCGCATCATGCAATCAGATCTAAATCTAATTAGTGGGATGATATCACCTGATCCAATCAGATGATGAAGAAAAATTCTGATTTTTCGGACCAAGTTCGTTCAGATCTGATCAGATCAAGAGATATATTTCAAAATTTTTTCTCTTTGATCTAAATCAGATCTTGATATGTTTCAGATCTGATTCTTATTATTTTAAAATAAAATAAAATAAGATAAATTAAATCAAATTTAATTTACCTGAATTGGGTAATCCTATTACCCTGTAGATGATCCTGATTGCAGCGGAAGGTTCTGGATCTAGCCACGCAAGCGCCTGGCCTCTACCGGTATCCACTCGGGTTGGATCTGGAGATCCTCTTCTTCTCTATCATGCCTCCAAAAATCAGATCTGGATCTGATCTGGAGGATCTTCAAAACTCCTTTTGAAGATCAGCAGTCGTCCTTTGCAGCAGTGCAGCCTTCTTCTTTTGATCGCCTTTCTTTTGATCTGAAACGCACCAACCAAAGTCCAAAACTCCTTTTGGACGTGGAGAGGAGAAGGAGGAGAAGTTTAGGCATGGAGGAAGAGGGGAGAGGCAGCCTTGGGGCATGGGGTAATTGTGATTCTTTCAATCACTTCCAATTACAATCTGAGTTGGGCGCAGGGTCTTATTTATAGACTAAGCTGTGATCCAACTCCTCTTCCTCCAAACCAATCACAACCCTTTGTGAAATCAGATCTAAATCTGATTGGTGGGAATAGAGACCCCTGGATTCCTCCTTAGAGGGCGCCTAAGACCAGTCAAACTGGATTCTTAGTAGAACTCTGATTGGAATCCAAAAGGGAGGTGGAGTCCTTGTCCAACAAGGACTCCTAGGCGCCTCCAACTTGGGCACACGCCTAGGGTGGCGTGCGCCCTCCTCTCTTGCCAGGTTCTGGCAGGGGGACAGGCCCCCACCAGCTTCTCCAATAGGTGCATGACATGTGGACAAAAGTCAAAGTGTCAATGGTCAACATTTGACCAGTCAAAGGTCAGACTTTTGACCAAAGTCAAAGAACCAAGAAATGGCAGGTGACCAAAAATGGCAGGTAATGTCTTACAAAATAAGACAACCTTTTCTGAACTTGGACAACCTCCAGTCAGACCATATGAAGGCCTCTGATTGAGCACAAACTCCTTTGGCTCAGTCAGGACAACTTATTTATGATAGTAAAAGAAGAACGTTAGGTTCAATCGAGTGCTAGCACGATTTTCCTTGAACCTAATTGAATCTCATTCAGATCAATTGAACTAGATCAGTTCAATTGATGATCACCAGATTCAAACCCTTGTTTGTGTGACCCAGTTAGGTTCAGTTCTGTATGGTAATGGGATATGTCATGATCTCTATCATCGACATCATCGAAACTCCTTTCGATGGATCAGAACTCTTCTGATTCGAACAGCTAGAATGATCGATCATCTAAATCATTCTAATTGCTCCCAAAATCCACCAGTGACACCTAGCAGTATATGGTGGCAACCCATCAGAGCTGAATGCGAACCTCTTGGTGCAGCTACCTGTGTGATTAAGTTCTTCTATCTTGAGCCCCGATCAGATTAGGGTTAAGGTGAAACTCGTCAAACCCTAGTCTCTGTCATATGATATAATCATTCGATTCGAGTCCAATGTGAAAATCTAAATAGAAACTCTTTCTATTATTTCACTCTGCCCATGGCCATGGGCTTCTGGACTTGATTCTCATGATTATCATAGGGCTGCTCCTCTACCACCGAGGTAGATAGATTCCCATCTTGATGCAATCCAGTTCCTACAATGAACATGCTATAGCCAACATACACCTCAGGGTTCCATATGGCTAGGAGACCGAGTAATGGTGTAGTCAAACTATAACACCCTCAAGGTGAACTGCCGATGCATCTCAGGTCAAAGAACCAGACACACTACTGCAGCATCGAGTCAGTCATTGACGAGAAGGTAGACTCCCTAATGACTACTCGAGGTGGTCACGCTCAGTGCCCTCGTTCTCTAACGAGTACCTGTACTCTCGCTCCGGTGTCTCCACACCGTAGACTCAAGACTCATCTACTAAAGAGAAGCGATCGTACACCAACCTTCCGGATCAATCACCATCCTCGTGATGATCCTATGGTCGGGAGCATGTTTATGAGTTAATAATGATTATTCATGTCTTAAATTTTCAACTCTTGAAAATATGAATTATCATTACCATTAACTCAAAGGATGTATCACAGACACTAAATACACATATGTGATAGAAAATAACCCATTTTATTGATTATAGTCAAAATTATAATTTTGCCCCTAGAAGTGTATTACAAGTGTCAGCCAATTCTGGCTTCTAGGGCACATATATCTAACAATCTCCCACTTGTCCTAAAGCCAATTGGCTACAAGTCTAAGTCCCATCTTCTCAAGGTGGGCTTCGATCTTCTGCTGGCCCAACGGCTTTGTAAGTGGGTCTGCCACATTATCTGTGGAGTTGACTCTCTTGACCTCAACATAACCTTTCTCAAGGTAATCGCGGATGAGGTGGTATCGCCGCTCAATATGCTTGGATTTCTGGTGAGACCTCGGCTCCTTAGCAAGGGCTATGGTGCCATTGTTGTTGCAGTATAAGAGGAATGGCATCTGATGGCATTACTCCAATTTCTGCAGCAAACTTTATGTACCAGAATGCTTCCTTCGCAGCCTCTGATGCAGCGATATATTCTGCTTCCATGGTGGAATCTGCTATCACCGTTTGCTTGGAACTCTTCCAGCTGACAGCACCACCATTGCACACAAACAGACTCCCAGATGTCGACTTTCGATCATCTATATCGGACATGAAATCCGAGTCTGTGTATCCCTGAACTTGGAGTTCTCCATTACCAAAGACCAACATCATATCCTTAGTTCTTCTCAAGTACTTAAGGATACATTTCACAGAAGTCCAGTGTTCTTCACCTGGATTTGACTGATATCTGCTTGTGACACTCACAGCATGGGCTATATCAGGTCGTGTACATAGCATGGCATACATGAGGCTCCCTATTGCAGAAGCATAAGGGATCTTGCTCATGCGTTCTATTTCCTCAGGTGTGCTGGGGCACATCTTCTTGGAAAGATGAATACCATGTCTGAAGGGTATTAATCCCCTCTTAGAGTTTTCCATACTAAACCTCTTTAGTACTTTCCTCTATGTACATCTTCTGTGAAAGTCCTAGCATCCTATTCGGTCTATCCCTATAGACCTTAATTCCTAGAATAAAGGATGCTTCACCTAGGTCTTTCATGGAGAATTCCTTGGACAACCACATCTTGACTGATGTCAACATGGGAATATCATTCCCAATAAGGAGGATGTCATCCACGTACAATACGAGGAAGACAACAGCGCTCCCACTGACCCTTTTGAAAACACATGGTTCCTCTTCATTTTTGATGAAACCAAACTTTTTGATCACATCATTGAAATGAGTGTTCCAGCTCCGAGATGCTTGCTTAAGTCCATATATGGACCTTTGCAGCTTGCAAACCTTGTGATCAGTATCACTGGATGTGAAACCTAGCGGCTGTTCCATATAGATATCTTCCTCAAGATATCCATTTAAGGAATGCCATTTTCACGTCCATTTGCCATATCCTTCCTGATGGCCTGAATCACATGAAACACGTTGCCCAACTTTTCTTAGGCATGGAGAGGAGAGAGACGATCAGAAGATGGCAGGAGGAGGGAGAGGGGCAGCCTTGGGGCATGGCTAAGAAAAGGCTCTCTTCTGGTTGGGCGCAGATAGGTTTTATTTATAGACCCTGCTATTGCCATGCAGTGCTGCATCACCCCGATCAATCGCATCATGCAATCAGATCTAAATCTAATTAGTGGGATGATATCACTGATCCAATCAGATGATGAAGAAAAATTCTGATTTTTCGACCAAGTTCGTTCAGATCTTGATCAGATCAAGAGATATATTTCAAAATTTTTTCTCTTTGATCTAAATCAGATCTAAGATATTTCTAGATCTGATTATTATTATTCTAGAAATAAAATAAAATTTGGATTAAATTAAATTAAATTTAATTTACCTTAAATGGGTATCCAATTACCCGTTGATGATCCCATATGCAGCAGAAGGTTCTGGATCTCACCATGCAAGTGCCTGGCCTCTACCGGTATCCACTCGGGCTGGATCTGGAGATCCTCTTCTTCTCTATCATGTCTCCAAAAATCAGATCTGGATCTGAATCTAGAGGATCTTCAGAACTTCTTTTGAAGATCAGCAGTCGTCCTTTGGCAGGCAGTGCAGCCTTTCGTAGCTTTCAGTCGCCTTTCTTTGATCTGAAACGCACCAATCAAAGTCCAAAACTCCTTTTGGACGTGGAGGGAGAGGAGAAGTGGGTTTGGCATGGAGGAAGAAGGGGAGAGGCAACCTTGGCATGGGGTATTGTGATTTCCTTTCAATCACTTCCAATCACAATCTGGGATGGGAACAGGGTCTTATTTATAGACTGTCTGCGATCCAACTTCTCTTCTTTCCAATCAATCACAACTCTTTGTGAAATTAGATCTAAATCTGATTGGTGGGAATAGAGTCCCCTGGATTCCTCCTAGAGGGGCCTAAGACCTATCAAAGTTGGTTCTTAGGAGAACTCTAAATGGAATCAAAAAGGAATGGAGTCCCTGTCCAACAGGGACTCCTAGGCGCCCTCCAACTTGGGCACACGCCAAGGGTGTCATGCGCACTCTTCTTTGCTAGGTTTGGTAGGGGGACAGGCCCCACCAGCTCTCCAATAGGTGCATGACAATGTGGTCAAAGTCAAAGTGTCAATGGTCAACATTTGACCAATCAAAGGTTATACTTTTGACCAAAGTCAAGAATAGAAATGGTAGGTGACCAAAAATGGCAGGTAATGTCTTACAAATAAGACAACCCTTTGCTGACTTGTAACAACCTCCACAGTCAGACCATATGAAAGCTCTCATGCCCTTTCAAAATATTATCTCATGTCTCTTCAGCCAATCTCATGCCTAATCAGATAATAATGTCATGTAGACTTAGTCTAAGAGATGCCTTAAAGTAGAAGGACTCTCGGACTGATTCTACGTAAGTTATTTATGAAGAGTCATGGGCTTTCATTTTTGGCACCATCATTTTCATCCATTAGATCAGATAAAAAGGCCATCCAATGGCTTTAAAATGGGATGCCCATTTAGCAAGAAGGTGTGGAGATGAACTTTGAATAGTCAAAGTCCCAAGGAACTTTGACTTGGTCCAAGAGGCATCAAGGATAAAAGGGCGGCAAGGAGTCTTGGGCGGCAAGTATTCCCAGGCGACAAAGAGTCCCTTCTTAAAATAATAATGGAGTATTTCATCTACAGAAGGACTCTTCTATGCTCCATATCTGATGTCCATGCCTATTTAAAAAATTTACGTGACATAACAAATGGAAAAAGTCAAAAAAAGTAGGCACCAACTAAATCCCATGCACCAAAAATACTTTGAACATGAAAGACTTCTCATGCGCAAGAGAGAGACACTCTAGCATGTGGGATTCTGGTATGTGGTGCCCCAACTAAAGCCCAATTAGTCTAGATTAATCCAATTCAAGACCGAATCCTATTTGGCTCAAATCAGACCTTAATTAGCCCAAATCAGAAGTAGATTTGAATCCAATTCGAATCTAGGTGCTAGGGTTTGCTACATGTGCTAGCTTGTTCATCTTGCAAATATGGTCTAATCCAATTAGATTCTTAATCAATTCTTTTTGTGTGTGACCCATTGGGTTCCACATCTAACCAGCAGTGGGTCTGGGTGTGATTTGACCTAATCAAGTTAGAACCTAACTAAACTGATTTAGATCAAAACTAGCCAACCTAATTTGACTTAATTTAGAATACTTTCTAATTTAATGATCAAATTAAAATTTTAATTTGATCGAACTCATAAGACATGATTGATGTCTAGCAATGTATCGTGACTTTCTGAAAGATGTAAAATTTTGATTGAAATACCAAAAATATCCTTCAGTGAAAATTACCATGCAACTAGATCCTTCGATCTTCCTGCATCCTGAATATGACTTTGGGTATGAAAATATGTCAATTCCAATATCATATTCATTTCTCTTTCAATCTTATGATGATGATTCATTTAATGAAACATTAGAAACTATTTCTAATTTTCATCATGCTTTGATCAAAGTCTTCCTGAATCATCATTTATTTGAAGCAGGTAAGATGCTATTTCCTCTTACCAGGAGTGATCGATTCTATGTTAACCTACTCACAACCTTCATATATAATCTACCATATCCAGATCATCCCGTACATGACTGAGTCATGAATGAGTATGAACCAAAATATGGATTCATATATATAAGATTCTATGATAGTTTGAGGTCAAAGTGATTATATGCACAATTCCACTATGAGAACCATCTATTGACATGTAGATAAGACTCCATTAGATATTCTCAACTTGGATCAATTCAGTGAACTCATTCTCTAATTGAGCATACAAAAGATGTGTCAGTCTTACCGAAAACATTGTTACCCAACTCAATGTTCCATCGACTAGGACTGTTTAAATTAGGATTTTAAGATTTTAGATCATACTGGCATGATCACATCATAATCCTAAAACCATAGCCTTAATTTATGGGATTCATCATAATCTTAAATAAATAATAAGACACTGCATATGATGAAATAATGTCTTTATTTATTTTAAAATGTCATTACATGAGTTTGGAAGACAAAGAACAGTCCAAAACATTGATTGGCTTGAGGGCATATTCCTTTCAATCTCCCACTTGCACTAAAGCAAATCGTCCTTAAATTTTAATCCCATACAATCAAGATGACAATCAAACAATTGTAGTGGTAAAGCCTTAGTGAATGGGTCTGTTATGTTGTTCTTTGTGTCTACTCGTTCTATGACTACATCTTGTCTTTCAATAATTTCACGAATAAGATGGAAGCATCACAAAATATGTTTGGATTTATGATGAGACCTTTACTCCTTTTCTTGAGCAACAGCTCCAGTATTATCACAATAAAATGGTACTAGTGAAAGAAAAAAATAGATTTTCCCGAATTTGGTTCGTTCAAATCTGATTGGATCAAGAGGCATATTTCAAAAATTTTCTCTTAGATCTAAATCAGATCTAAAATTTTTCAAATATAATTTTATGATCTAATAAAAAAGAAAATTAAATTAAATTAAATCTAAATTAATATTACCTTGGTTTTGGATAATTCGATTACCTATTGATGATCCTGCTATTTGCCTGAGGTTCTGGATCTAGCCATGCAAGCATCTGGCCTCTACCAATATCCACTCGGGCTGGATCTAGAGATCTTCTCCTTTTTTTTTCTCCAAAAATTAGATCTGAATCTGATTTGGAGGATCTTCAAAACTCCTTTTAAAGATGTGCTGCTGTCTCTTGTAGCAGGGCTGCCTTCTTGCTTTCTCATCGCCTTCTGATTGCCTGAATCACATGAAACACGTGCCCAACTTTTCTTAGGCATGGAGAGGAGAGAGACGATCAGAAGATGGCATGGAGGAGGGAGAGGGGCAGCCTTGGGGCATGGCTAAGAAAAGGCTCTCTTCTGGTTGGGCGCAGATAGGGTTTATTTATAGACCCTGCTATGCCATGCAGTGCTGCATCACCCCGATCAATCGCATCATGCAATCAGATCTAAATCTAATTAGTGGGATGATATCACCTGATCCAATCAGATGATGAAGAAAAATTCTGATTTTTCGGACCAAGTTCGTTCAGATCTGATCAGATCAAGAGATATATTTCAAAATTTTTTCTCTTTGATCTAAATCAGATCTAAGATATTTTAGATCTGATTATTATTATTCTAGAAATAAAATAAAATTTGGATAAATTAAATTAAATTTAATTTACCTTAATATGGGTAATCCAATTACCCGTTGATGATCCCATATGCAGCAGAAGGTTCTGGATCTAGCCATGCAAGTGCCTGGCCTCTACCGGTATCCACTCGGGCTGGATCTGGAGATCCTCTTCTTCTCTATCATGTCTCCAAAAATCAGATCTGGATCTGATCTAGAGGATCTTCAGAACTTCTTTTGAAGATCAGCAGTCGTCCTTTGCAGCAGTGCAGCCTTCTAGCTTTCAGTCGCCTTTCTTTGATCTGAAACGCACCAATCAAAAGTCCAAAACTCCTTTTGGACGTGGAGGGGAGAGGAGAAGGTGGTTTGGCATGGAGGAAGAGGGGAGAGGCAACCTTGGGCATGGGGTATTGTGATTCCTTTCAATCACTTCCAATCACAATCTGGGATGGGCACAGGGTCTTATTTATAGACTGTCTGCGATCCAACTTCTCTTCTTTCCAATCAATCACAACTCTTTGTGAAATTAGATCTAAATCTGATTGGTGGGAATAGAGTCCCCTGGATTCCTCCTTAGAGGGCGCCTAAGACCATCAAAGTTGGTTCTTAGGAGAACTCTAATTGGAATCCAAAAAGGAGATGGAGTCCCTGTCCAACAGGGACTCCTAGGCGCCTCCAACTTGGGCACACGCCAAGGGTGTCATGCGCACTCTTTCTTGCTAGGTTTTGGTAGGGGGACAGGCCCCCACCAGCTCTCCAATAGGTGCATGACATGTGGTCAAAAGTCAAAGTGTCAATGGTCAACATTTGACCAATCAAAGGTATACTTTTGACCAAAGTCAAAGAATAAGAAATGGTAGGTGACCAAAAATGGCAGGTAATGTCTTACAAAATAAGACAACCCTTTCTGACTTGGACAACCTCCAGTCAGACCATATGAAGACCTCTGATTGAGCATAAACTCCTTTTGGCTCAGTCAGGACAACTAATTTATGATAGCAAAAGAAGAACGTTAGGTTCAATCGAGTGCTAGCACGATTTTCTTGAACCTAATTGAATCTCATTCAGATCAATTAAACTGGATCAGTTCAATTGATGATCACCAGATTCAAACCCTTATTTGTGTGACCTAGTTAGGTTCAGTTCTATATGGTAATGGGATATGTCATGATCTCTATCATCGACATCATCGAAACTCCTTTCGATGGATCAGAACTCTTCTGATTCGAACAGCTAGAATGATCGATCATCTAAATCATTCTAATTGCTCCCAAAATCCACCAGTAACACCTAGCAGTATATGGTGGCAACTGATCAGAGCTGAATGCGATCCTCTTGGTGCAGCTACCTGTGTGATTAAGTCTATCATATGATATAATCATTCGATTCGAGTCCAATGTGAAAATCTAAATAGAAACTCTTTCTATTATTTCACTCTACCATGGCCATGGACTTCTGGACTTGATTCTCATGATTATCATAGGGCTACTCCTCTACCACCGAGGTAGATAGATTCCATCTTGATGCAATCCAGTTCCTACAATGAACATGTCATAGCCAACATACACCTCAGGGTTCCATATGGCTAGGAGACCGAGTAATGGTGTAGTCAAACTATAACACCCTCAAGGTGAACTGCCGATGCACCTCAGGTCAAAGAACCAGACACACTACTGCAGCATCGAGTCAGTCATTGACGAGAAGGTAGACTCCCTAATGACTACTCGAAGGTGGTCACGCTCAGTGCCCTCGTTCTCTAATGAGTATCTGTACTCTCACTCCGGTGTCTCCACACCGTAGACTTAAGACTCATCTACTAAAGAGAAGTGATTGTACACCAACCTTCTAGATCAATCACCATCCTCGTGATGATCCTATGGTCGGGAGCATTTTATGAGTTAATAATGATTATTAATGTCTTAAATTTTCAACTCTTGAAAATATGAATTATCATTACCATTAACTCAAAGGATGTATCACAGACACTAAATACACATATGTGATAGAAAATAATCCATTTTATTTATTATAGTCATAATTATAATTTTGCCCCTAGAAGTGTATTATAAGTGTCAACCAATTCTGGCTTCTAGGGCACATATATCTAACAATCTCCCACTTATCCTAAAGCCAATTGGCTACAAGTCTATGTCCCATCTTCTCAAGGTGGACTTCGATTCTTCTACTGGCCCAACGGCTTTGTAAGTGGGTCTACCACATTGTCTGTGGAGTTGACTCTCTTGACCTCGACATAACCCTTCTCGAGGTAATCGCGGATGAGGTGGTATCGCCGCTCAATATGCTTGGATTTCTGGTGAGACCTCGGCTCCTTAGCAAGGGCTATGGTGCCATTATTATCGCAGTATAGAGGAATGGCATCTGATGGCATTACTCCGATTTCTACAGCAAACTTCTTATACCAGAATGCTTCCTTCGTAGCTTTTGATGCAGCGATATATTCTGCTTCCATGGTGGAATCTGCTATCACCGTTTGCTTGAAACTCTTTCAACTGACAGCACCACCATTGCACACAAACAGACTCCCAGATGTCGACTTTCGATCATCTATATCGGACATGAAATCCGAGTCTGTGTATCCCTGAACTTGGAGTTCTCCATTACCAAAGACCAACATCATATCCTTAGTTCTTCTCAAGTACTTAAGGATACATTTCATAGAAGTCCAGTGTTCTTCATCTGGATTTGACTGATATCTGCTTGTGACACTCACAGCATGGGCTATATCAGGTCGTGTACATAGCATGGTATACATGAGGCTCCCTATTGTAGAAGCATAAGGGATCTTGCTCATGCATTCTATTTCCTCAGGTGTGCTAGGGCACATCTTCTTGGAAAGATGAATACCATGTCTGAAGGGTATTAATCCCCTCTTAGAGTTTTCCATACTAAACCTCTTTAGTACTTTCTCTATGTACATCTTCTGTGAAAGTCCTAGCATCCTATTCGGTCTATCCCTATAGACCTTAATTCCTAGAATAAAGGATGCTTCGCCTAGGTCTTTCATGGAGAATTCCTTGGACAACCATAATTTAACTATTGTCATCATGGGAATATCATTCCCAATAAGGAGGATGTCATCCACGTACAATACGAGGAAGACAACAGCGCTCCCACTGATCTTTTTGAAAATACATGGTTCCTCTTCATTTTTGATGAAACCAAACGTTTTGATCACATCATTGAAATGAGTGTTCCAGCTCCGAGATGCTTGCTTAAGTCCATATATGGACCTTTGCAGCTTGCAAACCTTGTGATCAGTATCACTGGATGTGAAACCTAGCAGCTGTTCCATATAGATATCTTCCTCAAGATATCCATTTAAGAATGCCATTTTCATGTCCATTTGCCATATTTCATAATCGAAATAGGCTGTAATGGCAAGCAATGTACGGATGGACTTTAGCATAGCCACTAGAAAAAAAGGTATCCTGATAATCAATGCCTTCACGTTGACTATAACCTTTTGCCACTAGTTTAGCCTTGAATGTCTCCACATTCCCATCTGCACCAATCTTTCTCTTGAAGATCCATTTACACCCAATAGGTACTATACCTTCTAGTGGATCTACCAAGATCCAGACTTGGTTTGAGTGCATCGAGTCAATTTCTGACTGCATTGCCTCTAGCCATTTCTCGAAGTCGATATCTGATATCGTCTTATTGTAGGTTTTGGGATCATCACCATGAGCACCATTGCCTACGAGGAACATTTTCTCTACATCCTCTGAAATAATACCTAAGTATCTCTCAGGGGGACGGAAAACTCTTTTCGATCTACGAGGTGGAGGAGGTAGTGTTCTTATTGGCTCAACCTGATTTGGTTCCAATTGATCCTTAGCTCATTGTACTTGTGAGACTTTCTCATCAAGCTTGATTTGCCTTCCAATGCCGCTATCTTGAATAAACTATTTTTCAAGAAAGATGGCATGTCGACTCACAATCACATTATGGTCTTCTGGAATATAGAAATAGTATCCTAATGACTCTTTAGGATATCCTATGAATCGAGCTCTGAAGGATCTAAACTCTAACTTATTCCGCTTGTTGTCTTTTGACATGAGTCGGACAACCCCAAATTCTGAGATGACTCAGACTTGGTTTCTTACCATGCCATATCTCATACGGTGTGGTAGGAATGGTTTTAGAGAGAATCCCTATTCAGTAGATAAATTGAAGTCAATAATGAGTGTCCCCAAAGAAAATCAGGGAGGTCTGTGAAGCTCATCATGGATCGAACCATATCCAATAGGATCCGATTTCTTCATTCTAAAACTCCCGTTGAGTTGAGGTGTTCCTGGTGGAGTCCATTGAGAGACTATGCCATTTTCCTTTAGATAGTCTAAAAATTTTCTGGCTAAGGTATTCACCTCCTCGATCTGATCGAAGAACCTTAATGGGTTTTCTAGTTTGTTTTTCTACTTCATGTCTAAATTCTTTGAACTTTTCAAAAGCTTCAGACTTGTGTCTCATAAGATACACATACCCATACCTAGACAGATCATCGATAAAGGTAATGAAGTAGACAAAATTGCCTCTAGCCGACACATCAAATGGGCCGCACACATCTGTATGTACTAGGGCAAGGAGATTTGTGGCCCTCTCCCCATGTCCAACAAAAGGGAGTTTGGTCATTTTGCCTTGAAGGCAGGATTCACAAGTTGGATATGACTCGGAAGTCAATGGACTCAATAGTCCCATTTTTCTTTAATTTGTTGATCCTATCTTCTGCTATATGACCTAATCTCAGGTGCCATAGATATCTGTCGTTTGGACTATCCCTAGGTCGTTTGGCATTCACGTTTTGCTCGATAGTTAGAATAGGTACATCAATATGTAGCTGATAAAGACCATTAATAAGGAAACCATTTGCAATTTTATTTCTTTCATAAAGAATGTTACAATGGTCCTTAAAGAAGGTAATCACATAGCCTTCTTGTGCTAAGCATGAAACAGAAATCAAATTCCTGCTAGCTGCAGGCACATAATAACAGTCTTTCAAAACTAAGTCTAAACCAGATGGTAATCGAAGAGGGTATGTTCCCACGGCTACTGCAGCAACTCTTGCTTCATTATCGACGCGTAGGATCATGTCTCCATCCCTCAGCCTCCTGCTATCCTCAAGACCCTGCATGGAAGTGCATAGATGAGCACTAGAACCAGAGTCAAGCACCCAACTGGATGCAGAAGAAACCATAAGGTTAGACTCAATAACGAGCATACCTCCAGAAGGACCTTCCTTCTTATTCTTCAGGGTGGCCAGGTAAGTAGGGCAGTTCCGCTTCCAATGGCCGTCGCTGTTGCAATGGAAACACTTTTCTTTGACATCGGCCTTTTTCTTTGGTTCTGCCTTCTTCTTCATTGTTCCTTCCACCTTCTGCTTTTTCGCAGACTTCTTTTTCTTTCCATAAGACTTTCTTTTGAAAGAAGTCTGTTCCATAGCAAGAACTGAGCCTTTAGAACCTTTCATAGAAAGCTCGATAGTAACCAGCATATTCATTAATTCGGCCAAGGAATTTTGAAGTTTATGCATGTGGTAATTCATGATGAATTGCCCATATGCATCAGTCAAGGATTGCAGAATAATATCGTTCTGCAGATCCAAGTCTAACTTCACACCGAGCTTCTCAAGCTCCTTCCATGTCCTTGATCATTGTCAGATAGTGATCTTGGACTGACTATCCATCATGCATCTTAGCCTTAAAAAGTTATTTTGTGACTTGATATTTGGCTGCGCGACTCTGTTCACCAAACATCTCCTGCAGGTGAGCCAACATTTGGCGAGCAGTCCTGATATCCTCATGTTGGCGCTGGAGCTCATCAGACATCGAGCCCAACATGTAATATCTGGCCTTATTATCTTCGTCTATCCATTTTTTCTAGAGACGCTCTCTGTTCAATAGATGAACGACTGGTAAGGTGGGAGGGTCCTGGTCCAGTACATGGGTTAACTTCTCGGAACCCAAAACTATTTTGTAGTTCTTGAGCCAATCTTTATAATTGGGTCCAGTCAGTCTATGTGTGTCCAGGATACGTGCCAATGGGTTGGATGCAGACATTTTCCTATAGAGAGTCAAAGATTCTAGTTAGATACTGTAATTATGACTTGACCAATTTATTTAGAGATTTTATTTTTAAACAAATTAGCTCCCACTATTTTCTCGGATCCCTACACTCCCTCTGTAGAGATGCAAAAATCTCCACGATTAATGATTTCTAGTGGGTGGTGTGGTCTCACCAACTGACTCATCACCTCACCTAACAGTTATTGGTGATGGGTTAGCCAATGAGTGAACAACTCTTGTTCAATGATTCTCTAATCATGGTGCACCCAAACTTGGTCTCTAATTCATGAATCTCACCATATCCGAAATATTGATCCACTCCTTAGTTAAGTCAGACCCACCATTTGCATAGACTGGGTTCCTAATTGAGTCTCTCACCGTATCTGGAATATTGAGCCCAACTCATCCTCCAGCCCATAGCATCCAATGCCTAATAGACATGGTTGCATCTTCCCGGTGCAACTGAGCCACTGTATCCAGTCAAGAACAATCAACCCCGGGAAGGGCCCGCACATCTACAATGGTGGAAGACCTCAGACTTAATCTTTTCTTAGGGAGAATTGATTCAGGTCTCATTAAACTAGACTTGTCATAGTCATAACAATTATGACTAACCTAGTGGCATGGGTTAGCTCAGATTATTGACCACCTCAGATCAGAACTGTGTCAACAGATATGGCCAGGTAAGTGAGACCGATGGAAGGAATATGCCATTAACTCGTACAAGAATGCATTCAGATCGAGTAGCTTCCAATTAAAAACCAGTCGGTCGTATGTGCCAAACTTACCTTAGACACCAAATTATTGAGCCAGAACCAATTGGGTTAGCCTACAATCCAGACTCTAACCTCTGAGCCTAATTAGGTCTTGCTTGATCGTGACTCGATCTTGACCCAGACTTAATCCTATTAGGCTGGTCAATTTAAGCATTGTTGATCCCATCTAACCAACTCTTGATTCAGGTTTGATCAACTGCTTAGACCTAATTGAGCTACCCAAGCCCGAACCCAGTATTATGAATATGTCTTAGATCTAAAATTCTCAATTTTAGACCTAATTGATATTCCATAATCTTAATTTTTAATTAAGTAGGGTTCATAAATAAAATATGCATAATAAATCCTAGGATTTCAGGATCTAGGGTTTTGCAGAAAGTAAGTTTTGGGTTTCTGATTAAGGATGAACATGCAGCACCCCTACACATCATAAGAACACCCCATCGAATGAAAAGAGAGGGCCTTTAAACCCTTCTTCGTTCTTATGACCAGGACGGCCAAGAGGAACGCCTTAATCAGGAACATGCAATACTACAAAATAGTTTTAGATCTATATCATATATCTCATATACAAATTAGATCTAATCATGGCATATTTTGCATACATCTCATGTATCGAATCATGCATATTTTCAGATCTAAATTATCTCATAATAATCTAAAAAATTAGATTTAAATTGATCTAATCAAAATAAATTCTAATCTAGATAATTATGTAGAACTATTCTACAACTAGTCTAGACATGCATCAATCATATCTCATATGATATTTAAAATTAAATAATTTTTATTTACTATTTTTTAGATGTTATTATAACCATTATAATATCAAAAAATAGTAAATAAATAGATCTAAAATATGATTTAATCAGAATTAAATCAAAAACATGCAAGACTATTCTATAGAACTATTCTATTTTAGAACTAGTCATGCATATTTTCTAATCTTAGATCCAAATCATTTAATTTTAATTTTTTCTGATTTCAGATCTGATCACATCTCATGTGACATCTGAAATCATTTATTTTCTAATTAAAATAAATTTAAAATTAGATCTAAACACTTTTAGAACCTTGGCTCTGATACCAGTTGAAGGAAAATCCTGATTTTTCGGACCAGGTTCGTTCAGATCTGATCAGATCAAGAGATATATTTCAAAATTTTTTTTCTTTGATCTAGATCAGATCTAAGATATTTTAGATCTAATTATTATTATTTTAAAAATAAAATAAAATTTAGATAAATTAAATCAAATTTAATTTACCTTGATATGGGTAATCCTATTACCCATTGATGATCCTGTATGCAGCGGAAGGTTCTGGATCTAGCCACGCAAGTGCCTGGCCTCTACCGGTATCCACTCAGGCTAGGATCTAGAGATCCTCTTCTTCTCTATCACATCTCCAAAAATTAGATCTGGATCTGATCTGGAGGATCTTCAAAACTCCTTTTGAAGATCAGCAGTCGTCCTTTGCAGCAGTGCAGCCTTCTAGCTTTCAGTCGCCTTTCTTTGATCTGGATCGCACCAACCAAAAATCCAAAACTCCTTTTGGACGTGGAGAGGAGAGGGAGAAGGTGGTTTGGCATGGAGGAAGAGGGGAGAGGCAGCCTTGGGGCATGGGGAATTGTGATTCCTTTCAATCACTTCCAATCATAATCTGGGTTGGGCGCAGGGTCTTATTTATAGACTAAGTCTGTGATCCAACTTCCTCTTCTTCCCAACCAATCACAACTCTTTGTGAAATCAGATCTAAATCTGATTGGTGGGAATAGAGTCCCCTGGATTCCTCCTTAGAGGGTGCCTAAGACCAGTCAAAGTTGGTTCTTAGGAGAACTCTAATTGGAATCCAAAAAGGAGATGGAGTCCCTGTCCAACAGGGACTCCTAGGCGCCTCCAACTTGGGCACACGCCAAGGGTGGCGTGCGCCCTCTTCCTTGCCAGGTTCTGGCAGGGGGACAGGCCCCCACCAGCTCTCCAATAGGTGCATGACATGTGGTCAAAAGTCAAAGTGTCAATGGTCAACATTTGACCAGTCAAAGGTAGACTTTTGACCAAAGTCAAAGAACAAGAAATGGCAGGTGACCAAAAATGGCAGGTAATGTCTTACAAAATAAGACAACCTTTTCTGACTTGGACAACCTCCAGTCAGACCATATGAAGGCCTCTGATTGAGCACAAACTCCTTTGGCTCAGTCAGGACAACTTATTTATGATAGTAAAAGAAGAACGTTAGGTTCAATCGAGTGCTAGCACGATTTTCCTTGAACCTAATTGAATCTCATTCAGATCAATTGAACTGGATCAGTTCAATTGATGATCACCAGATTCAAACCCTTGTTTGTGTGACCCAGTTAGGTTCAGTTCTGTATGGTAATGGGATATGTCATGATCTCTATCATCGACATCATCGAAACTCCTTTCGATGGATCAGAACTCTTCTGATTCGAACAGCTAGAATGATCGATCATCTAAATCATTCTAATTGCTCCCAAAATCCACCAGTGACACCTAGCAGTATATGGTGGCAACCCATCAGAGCTGAATGTGAACCTCTTGGTGCAGCTACCTGTGTGATTAAGTTCTTCTATCTTGAGCCCCGATCAGATTAGGGTTAAGGTAAACTCGTCAAACCCTAGTTTCTGTCATATGATGTAATCATTCGATTCGAGTCCGATGTGAAAATCTAAATAGAAACTCTTTCTATTATTTCACTCTGCCATGGCCATGGACTTCTAGGACTTGATTCTCATGATTATCATAGGGCTGCTCCTCTACCACCGAGGTAGATAGATTCCATCTTGATGCAATCCAGTTCCTACAATGAACATGCTATAGCCAACATACACCTCAGGATTCCATATGGCTAGGAGATCGAGTAATGGTGTAGTCAAACTATAACACCCTCAAGGTGAACTGCCGATGCACCTCAGGTCAAAGAACCAGACACACTACTGCAGCATCGAGTCAGTCATTGATGAGAAGGTAGACTCCCTAATGACTACTCGAAGTGGTCACGCTCAGTGCCCTCGTTCTCTAACGAGTACCTGTACTCTCACTCCGGTGTCTCCACACCATAGACCGAAGACTCATCAACTAAAAAGAAGTGATTGTACACCAACCTTCTAGATCAATCACCATCCTCGTGATGATCCTATGATCGAGAGCATTTTATGAGTTAATAATGATTATTCATGTCTTAAATTTTTAACTCTTGAAAATATGAATTATCATTACCATTAACTCAAAGGATGTATCATAGACACTAAATACACATATGTGATAGAAAATAACCCATTTTATTTATTATTATCATAATTAAAATTTTACCCCTAGAAGTGTATTATAAGTGTCAGCCAATTCTGGCTTCTAGGGCACATATATCTAATAGATGAGAGCCCCATAGATTCATCCTTAGATGGAGCCTTAGACTGGTCAAAGTCTGCAAGTAAGGGTCACCTAGTTTGAATCCAAGAAGCAACCTAAAGTCCCATCCATATGGGACTCCAGGCAACCCGATCCATGGGCGTACGCCATCCTAGGCATCCACCCCCTCCTTTCCAAATTTCAGTGAGGGGACAAGCCCCTATCTGCTCTCCAATAAGTGCATGACACATGGGCAGATGTCCAAGGGTCAAACATCAATGTTTGACCAAAGTCAAAGGACAAAAATTAGTAGGTGATGGAAAATGGTAGGTCTTGTCTCAAATTTATCTCATAAATTAAGACAACCCATTTCTAACCCAGACAAGCTCCAATTAGACTAGGTAAAGGTACCTGAGTGAGCACAAATACATTTGGCTCAGTCAAGACAACTTCAAATAATAATAGATGGAGAATGTTAGGCTCAATCGTGTGCTAGCAAGATTTCTTTGAACCTAATTGAATCTAATTCAAATCAATTGAACTGGGTTAGTCCAATTAATAATATTCAGATCGAAACCCTTATTTGTATGATCCAGTTTGGTTCAGCTCTATATGGTAATGGGATATATCGTGATCTCAATCATCAACATCATCGAAACTCCTTTTGGTGGATCAGAACTCTTATGATTCAGATAACTAGAATGATCGATCATTTAAATCATTCTAATTGCTCCCAAAATCCACCAGTGACACCTAGCGGTATATGGTGGCAACCCATCAAAACTGAAAATGAACCACTTGGTGCAGCTACTTATGTGATTAAGTTCTTCTATCTTGAGCTCCGATCAGATTAGGGTTAAGGTGAACTCGTCAAACCCTAATTTCTATCATATGATTTAATCATTCGATTCAAGTCCGATGTGAAAACCTTAATAGAAACTCATTCTATTATTTCACTATCTGCCATAGCCATAGGCTTATGGACTTGATTCTCATGATCATCATAGGGTTGCTCCTCATTCACCGAGGTGGATAGATTCCATCTTGGTGCAATCCAATTCCTACAATGAACATGTTATAGCCAACATACACCTTAGGGTTCCGAATTGCTAGGAGATCGAGTCATGGTGTGGTCAAACTATAACACCCTCAAGGTGAACTACCGATGCACCTCAGGTCAAAGAACCAGACACACCACTATAGCTTCAAGTCAATCATCGACGAAAAGGTAGACTTCCTTATGACTACTCGAGGTGGTTACACTCAGTGCCCTCATTCTCTAACGAGTATCTGTACTCTCACTCCAATGTCTCTACACCATAGACTTAAGACTTATCTACTATAAAGAAGAGATTGTACACTAACCTTCTAGATCAATCATCATCCTCATGATGATCCTATGGTCAGGAGCATTTTATGAGTTAATAATGAAAATCCTTGTCTTAAATTTTGAACTCTTGAAAATAATAATTATCATTACCATTAACTCAAGGGATGTATCACAAACACTAAATACACAAATGTGATAGAAAATAATCCATTTTATTATATATAATCAAAATTATAATTTTGCCCCTAGAAGTGTATTACAAGTGTCAGTCAATTCTGGCTTCTAGGGCACACATATATCTAACAACTAGATTCTTAATTTCAAGAATAACACCTAATTCAGTGATGAACTTCTTTATCCAGACAGCTTCCTTGGTGGCTTTACTTATAGCTATGTATTCTACTTCGGTGGTTGAGTTAGCTACAGTTGGCTGCTTAATACTCTTCCAACTTACTGCTCCACCGTTCAGAGTAAAGACATACCTTGAAATGAATTTGCTATCGTCTGGGTCTGATTGAAAACTAAAGTCAGAATATGCTTCTAGTTTAAGATCAGAATCACCATATACTAGAAAAATATCTTTAGTCATTCTCAAGTACTTAAGAATATTTTTCATAGCTTTTTAATGATCCTCTCCTGGATTAGCTTGAAATCTACTTGCAATGCCTAAAGCATAAGCAAGATCAGGCCTTGTACATAACATACATACATTATTGATCCAACAGCCGAAGTATAAGGAATATAACTCATTCTGTTTCTCTCTTCAGGTATCTTTGGAGACATCTTTTTAGAGAGATGTATGCCTTGACTGATGGGTAAGTAACCTCTTTTACTCCCATCCATACTGAATCTTTTTAGTATTAAGTCAATGTACCTACAAGCCTAGCATCCTCTTATATCTATCTCTATAGATCTTTATTCCTAGTATATAGGATGCTTCTCCTAAATCTTTCATGGAAAATTTATTTGATAGCCATAATTTGATTGATTGTAATATTAGGATATCATTCCCAATGAGGAGTATGTCATCTACATACAGAACCAAGAAGACTATGGTTCTCCCACTAGTTTTCTTGTACACACATGGTTCATCTACATTCTTGATAAAACCAAATTCTTTTTATTGTTACATCAAAATGGATGTTCCAACTCCTTGATGCTTACTTTAATCCATAAATGGATCTCTTAAGCTTGCATACCTGATTTGGTCTCTCATTTGACTCAAATCCCTTTGGTTGTGACATATAGACCTCCTCCTCAAGGATACTATTAAGGAAGGCAGTCTTTACATCCATTTGCCATATTTCATAGTCATGGTATGCTGCTATGGCAAGCATAATTCGAATAGATTTGAGCATGGCAATAGGTAAAAATGTTTCATCATAATCAATCCCCTATTTTTGCCTAAGACCCCTAGCCACTAATCTGGCCTTATAGGTTTTAATTTGACCATCTACTCCAATCTTTTTCTTAAAAATCCATTTGCATCCAATAGGAGTTATATTCTCTGGTGCATCCACCAAAGTCAATACTTTGTTGGTGTGCATGGATTCCATTTCGGATTGCATGGCAGCCAGCCATTTGTTAGAGTCCTTACTTTTAACTGTTGTCGTATAGGTTAGAGGTTCGTCATTCTCAATGACTTTGGCTTCATTATTCTCAATTATGAACCCATATCTCACAGGTGTATGTCGTACTGTTTCAGAGCTACGGATAGGAGTTATGTGTTCTAGTTCTTTTATGTGATTATTTGATTGAAAAATTTCTATTTATTTTTCTTGAACTTCACTAAGTTCAATATTTCTGCCACTGCCCTTTTTCAGGATAAATTCTTTTTCCATGAAAGTGGCATGCCTACTTACAAATACCTTTTCTTTAGTAGGATGGTAGAATAAATATCCTATACTATTTCTAGGGTATCCAATAAATAGAGATCTGTCTGATCTAGCATCAAGCTTATATCCAAAATTTTTTTTGACATATGCTGGACAACCCCATATCTTAAAATACTTAAGATTGGGTTTGTTACTTCTCTATATCTCATATGGAGTATTAGATATAGTTTTAGAAGGTACTCTATTCAAGATATAAATTGCGGTCTCCAGGGCATGACCCCAGAAGGAAATAAGTAATTCAGTGAAGCACATCATAGACCGTACCATATCTAATAAGGTATGATTTTTTTTTTTGGCTACACTATTTAATTATGGAGTATAAAGAGGTGTCCATTTAGAGAGAATCCCTTTTACTTTAAGATAGTCTAAAAGCTCACTGGATAAGTATTCTTCGAAGGATTTTTATACATTGTCCAGTTTGTTTTTCGACCATACTTTGATACTCTTTGAATTTATCAAAGGCTTCTGATTTATGTTTCATAAGATACACATATCCAAACCTAGATAAATCATCAGTGAATGTTATAAAATAAGAGTATCCTACTCTGGCTTGAGTTGTCATAGGACCATATACATCTGCATGTACAAGTCTTAATAATTCTTTGGTCCTTTCTCCATGTCCACTAAATGGAGTCTTAGTCATTTTACCCATGAGACATGATTCACAAGTTCCTAATGATTCATAATCAAAAAGATCAAAGAACTTTTCTTTGTATAACTTGTTAATCCTAAACTCACTAATATGACCTAATCGATAATGCCGAAGTAAAGTATTATTTATGTCATCTCTCTTACGTTTTCTATTTTCATCAATATGAAATATATTGTCATCCAAACATAGAGTCAACAAACCATTACTAAATATGCCAAAATAAATATTTTCATTAGAATATTTGATCGAGCAACCTTTGCTCGTTACATTAAGACTATAACCTTATTTTAATAACAAGGGTATAGATATAATATTTCTAATGATCTTAGGCATATAATAATAATTTGTAAGCTCTAAGATCTTTCCATAAGGTAACTTCAATATATTTGTCCCTACAGCTTCTGCTTGGATAGACTCTCCTCCAGCGCCATAGAGCTTGAAGTCACCTTTCTTCAAACTCTTAATTTTCTATAGCTCCTACAAAGATTTGTAGATATGAAAACCATAGCCGGTATCTAATACCCAAGAATTTGAAATAGAAGAATTTAATGATAATATAGTATGTATCTCATACATATCTTTTGGTGCATTATTTGCACCAGACTTCACGGTTGCAAGGTAAGCCTTGCAATTTCTCTTCCAATGATCTATTTTGCCACAATGAAAACAAGTCGTCTATTCGAAGACCTTCTTCTCCTTTTTCTTCTTATTCATACCACCTTTATGGTTCAACCTTTTCTTTGAACCCTTTTTGCCTGCCTTCTTCTTCGATATCCCATCCATAAGAAGAAGAGGAGCCTTATCCTTTTCGATATGGCTTTCTGCTGTCTTGAGCATATTTAATAGCTCAAGCAAGAAAGAATTCAATTTTTTCGTATGATAGTTTACGACAAACTAAGAAAATGATTCAGAAAGTGATTGTAGGATCAAATCCTGACTTAACTATCCATCCATAACAAAATCTAATTGACTTAATCGAGTGATTAGGTCAATTACCATCAAAATATGATTTTATACAGATGTTCCTTCTATCATTCTTGTATGAAATAATTACTTAGATATTTCATATCTAGCAGTTCCACTATGCTCTCCATAAAGCTTCTTTTAGAATTGAGCAATATGGAGTATTCATGCCATCATGGACTGAGCTTCTATAATTCATTACTCATAGAGGCAAGTATGATGCATTTGACGGCAAGGAAATCATTTTGCCACATCTTGTATGTGGACTTATCTTCATCTATGGCATCTTTTTCTAATGGTTTAGGATCAGGGGCATCAAGAATATAGGAGAGTTTTTCTTGACTGAGTACTACTTTTAGGTTTCTCAGCCAGTCCACATAATTTTGATCAGTCAATTTATTTGAATCCAAAATTGAATGCAATGAAAGTGAATAAGCCATTTAATCTACATAATAAAGAATAATACATAAACAACTCATGATAACAAACATAATTAAATTAGGATTTTAGTTTAATTATGTCTCCCATTGTTTAATCAAAAAATCATAACCATCTAATTTATTTTCTTAGTGAGAATAAGACTCTAATTTCTTATAAAAGGTCTTGTGGTTGCACAACAAACCTGTTATAAGTTCAAAGGTAGGAAACTCTTACCAATTGCATTTTTTGCAACTCTAAAGAAAAAACTTTTGCCTCTAAAACATTAATAGCCTTGTATTAGGACAACAAACTTTAATGTTTTAGTTTGAGTAGAACCCTTCATTTCTATACAGTCAAAATGAAATATAACTGCTTTTGTGGTTACACAACAAAGCAATATATTCAAAATGTTATAAGCATCTCAATGTGCTAGATTAATATTACATCATTCCCCATGATAGATCTTGTGGTTACACAACAAAACTAATATGGTTCTGGACATAATAAGAACCTAGTATGAAGGAAGGCCATAATGTAGTGAATATAATACCAAGCATTTCAATTTAGAATTAAATTAATCAAATCAGCTAGATAGGTGGAAGAGAAGTGGGAGTCCCTCCATTGCTTTTCTTAGACACCAATAAATTGGGCAGATCAGACAACGAAACCAATTAAGAAATCACGTTCTCTTTATCAATCATGAACCATTTATCCTAGACACCGATTGATCAATTAAACATCCTGATTGATTCAACTATAGATTAATTACACTATAACTTAATATAATTTTAAAGAGGGATTTAAATAGTTTAGATGCATATTTTAAATCAAACTAGATGCATAAAAGCATCAATTATGAAAAAATATATATTAACTTGTATAATTATTCTAGGACAACCATCATTACATAGTGAGTATTTTTTCACTATGTCAGGGCAACCTTTATAGAATAATATATACATCATAATCTCATTTTGATAAATTAAAAATATGATCTCATCATATAAATAACATACTAAAATATATATATATACCATACTTTTCATTTGTGCCATTATATTATAAGCAAAGCATTATATGATTTAACCTAATAAGGCTTTCTCTAATATAACTGATAGGATTGGTGTACAGGACGAAAGCATGGATTTTAAAGCAAAATTATGAAATCAAACCAACCAAACCCGAACCCTAGGATCATGTTATTAGCAATTAAATCATATAACATCCATTTGTAAAATAAAAAGAAAGTATTAGAACATATTCTTAGCGCTAAACCCTAAATTGTTTCTAATTATCGGCAGCAGTCCGTTAGGGGTTCCACCAAATGCCCACGTGTTCACCCTCCAACATTGATCCACATGGAGACTTGATCAAGACACTAGCACCTCTGATTTATAATTAAAATTCTAATAATAAGAACATTAATTAAATAAGCAAGACCTTCCTTAGCCTTTATGTCACCTTCCTTGCCTTTCCTTATCTATCTTTCTTTTTCCTTGTCTTCTTAATTTTTCTTCCTAATCTCTTAGTCTTAAGATAACTTCTTGTCCTTATAAGGACAAGGTCTAGACAATAGAAGGGAAGAAAGAAAATTGGACAAAGAGGAAACTCTTGTTAGAAAGAAAGATAAATTTTAGGCCCCTTCCGGACTCTTGGTGCGCACCCTTATTTATAATGTACGTAAGGGTGCCAACACATTTTCTCGCACCCTTTCAAAATATTATCTCATGTCTCTTTAGCCAATCTCATGCCTCATCAGATAATAATGTCATGTAGACTCAGTCCAAGAGATGTCTTAAAGCAGAAGGACTCTCGGACTAATTCTAGGTAAGTTATTTATGAAGAGTCGCGGGCTTTCATTTTTGGCGCCATCATTTTCATCCATTAGATTAGATAAAAAGGCCATCCAATGGCTTTAAAATGGGATGCCCATTCAGTAAGAAGGCATGGAGATGAACTTTGAATAGTCAAAGTCCCAAGGGACTTTGACTTGGTCCAAGAGGCATCAAGGATAACAGGGTGGCAAGTATTCCTAGGAGATAAAGAGTCCCTTCTCAAAACAATAACAGAGTATTTCATTTGCAGAAGGACTCTTCTGCACCCCATATCTGATGTTCATGCCTATTTAAAAAATTTACGTGACATATCAAATGGAAAAAGTCAAAGAAGGTAGGCGCCAACTAAATCCCATGTGCCAAAAATACTTTGCACATGAAAGACTTCCCGCACACAAGAGAGAGACTATTTGGTGCATGAGATTCTGGTATGTGGCACCCCAACTGAAGCCCAATCAGTCTAGGTTAATCTAATTCAAGATCAAGTCCTATTTAGCTCAAATCGGAAGTTGATTCGAATCCAATTCGAATCTAGGTGCTAGGGTTTGCTACATATGCTAGCATTTCATCTTGCAAACATGGTCTAATCCAATTAGATCATTAATCAATTCTCTTTGTGTGTGACCCATTGTGTTACACATCTAGCCAGTAGTGGGTCTAGGTGTGATTTGACCTAATCAGGTTAGAACCCAACTAAACCGATTTAGGTCAAAACTAGCCAACCCAATTTGACTTAATTTAGAACACTATCTAATTTAATGATCAAATTAAAATTTTAATTTGATCAAACCCACAAGACATGATTGACATCTAGCAACGTATCGTGACTTTCTGAAAGATGTAAAATTTTGATGGAAATACCAAAAATATCCTTTAGTGAAAATTACCATGCAACTAGGTCCTTCAATCTCCCTGCATCCTGAATATGACTCTGGGTATGGAAATATGTCAATCCCAATATCATATTCATTTCTCTTTCAATCTTATGATGATGATTCATTTAATGAAATATTAGAAACCATTTCTAATTTTCATCATGCTTTGATCAAAGTCTTCCTGAATCATCATTTGTTTGAAGTAGGTAGGATGCTATTTCCTCTTACTAGGAGTGATCAATTCCATGTTAACCTACTCACAACCTTCATATATAACTACCATATCCAGATCATCCCATACATGACTGAGTCATGAATGAGTATAAATCAAAATATGGATTTATATATATAAGATTCTATGGTAGTTTTAGGTCAAAGGATTATATGCATAATTCCACTATAAGAACCATCTATTGACATGTAGATAAGACTCCATTAGATATTCTCAACTTGGATCAATTCAGTGAACTCATTCTCTAATAAGCACCCATATTTTTGTATTAGTGTCATACACAAGTGATTGTGAGATCAATCACCCTCTCAATTGAGCGTACAAAAGATGTGCTAATCTTACCAAAAACATTGATCCCCAACTCAATGTTCCATCAACCAGAAATGTTTAAATTAGGATTTTAAGATTTTAGATCTCTCTGGTATGATCTCATCATAATCCTAAAATCATAGCCTTAATTTATGGAATTCATCATAATCTTAAATAAATAATAAGATACTACATATGATGAAATAATGCCTTTATTTATTTTAAAATGTTATTACATGAGTTTAGAAGACAATGAACAGCCCAAAAAATGATTGGCTTGAGGGCATATTTCTTTCAACTTGCACATCTTGGACACATCTGTGGATGTAAATCCCTCAGGCTATATCATATACACCTCTTCATCCTGCTCTCCATTTAGGAAAGCTATCTTTACATCTTATAGTCCAGGTATGCCATTATCGCAAGTATGATTCGAATAGTCTTAAGCATTGCCATTAGGAAAATGTCTCAACATAGTCAATACCATAATGTTGACGATATTCCTTGGCAATTAGATGGGCTTTATAGATATCTACCTTCCTATTTGCACCTCTTTTTCTTTTGAAAATCCACTTACAACCAATGAGTTTTACCCCTTCAAGTGGACCAATCAATGACCATACACTGGTGACTTTCATGGACATCATTTTCGATTTCATGGCTTTCAGCCACTTATCGGAGTCAGACCTCTGCATGGCATCCATATAAGTGATCAGATCCTCATCATTCTCATCAAGTTTAATAGGATCACCATCCTAAATCAAGAAATCATAGTATCTATCTGGTTGATGCGGTACTCTACCGGATCTCCTTAAAGATACCTCAACAATGGGCTCTAGGTTTGATCTTATCAAATTTAGGTCTCTAGGTTCAATAGAATGTGTCGGTTCTTCTACCTATCAAACTTTACAAAGTTCAACATTAGAGGCAGTAGTTCCTTCCCTAAGGAACATTTTTTCCAAAAAGACTATCCTATTGCTGACAAATACTTTTTATTCTTTAGCAAGGTAGAAGTAATAATTTCTAGTTTTCTTGGGGTGTGAGCTCAGAAGTGGCACTCCCAAATCTTGGAAACATGAGAAGATGGGTCATGGAAAGATAGGAGCGAGTCGAAAGACGAATCAGTCTTAATAGTAAAGTTCAGAAACTGGGCCGGCTCACTCTAAGACTGAGCTGGCTCAGTTGGGAACTGGGTCGACTCAGTCTAGGGCAGGTCTCAGAGAAAAATTTAGATAGAGAGCAGCATTTTTGGATTGTTGGCATGGTACACAACTGGGTCAGCTCAGTCTGAGACTGAGCCGATCCAATCGCAGGTTAGCTGGCTTAGTCTGAAACTAGGCTGGTTCAATTTTTATGGGTTATTATTTTGTGTATGTGGGTTGTTTGATTTTGGATAGTTTTTCTATGAGCTTGGACTTGATCCTTTATAAAGTATATATACTAAAAATAGGTCAAGGATGTAAGTATGCTGAAATATACTGAATAAAAGCTCTTTTCTTTTGAAAATCTCTTCTTCTCTTCTTCTCTATTTCTTGATTTATTCGATCGTGCTTCTGTAGAGATCTCTAAGAAGTACTTTCTTGTTGCTTGGGTAATCACCAGCGGCCATGCCGATCCGTGTGGGAAGAGCGCATATTCCTAATATTTGGTATCAGAGCAGTATTGCATGGAAGGAAGGAAGACACTTAGGATTTACTACATCTAGGATCTGTTGCATCATGTTTTATCCTAAAACTTCTAGTTTGCTTTGTGGTTGTCTGTAGATTGAGGTGGAGATTGTTTACATGGAGGAACGGTGATACAAAAATTTGGAAAGAGGATCTAGGGCTAGTTAGATCTTCTATGAAGGTAGTTTTACTGGTGTGTGATCGTGAAGGGTGTTAAAGATCTATTCTTGACTTGTTTGAAGTCATGGGATCAAGTAGTTTCAAGATGAATTTTAAGAAGTTCGATGGCAAGAAAAACCTTACCCTATGGCAGCAAAGAGTAAAGGACTTGTTGGTTCAGCAGAGGATCTACAAGGTCTTGATAAAAAAAAGATCAGAAAAGATCAGTGCTAAGGATTGGAAAGAGTTGGAGGAAATTACTTTTAGCACAATCTGAATATGCTTGGCCAATCTGGTTTTATCCGAGGTTTGCATAGAGACTATGACAAAGGAGCTCTGGGAGAGATTGGAGAACACATACATAGGGAAGAACATGACGAACAAGCTATGGTTGAAGAAACAGTTGTATATCTGAGGATGTCTGAAGGTGAAGATCTTGTTGCACATATCCAAAAATTCAATCAGGTGTGTTCTGAGGTGATGAGTTTGGATGTGAAGATCGACGAGGAGGATCGGGCATTGCTGCTATTATGTTCTCTCCCAAGTTTGTATGATGGTCTCATAATAATTTTAGTTTATGGAAAGAAGATCCTAAACTATGAAGAGGTTGTTGGTGTGCTCAGATCAAATGAGCAAAGAAAGAAGATTTGCAAGGGAGATCCTAAGTCTGATATCTTGGCTGTGAACGAAAGATAGGGAAGATCAAAGGACAAGACAAGAGAAAAATCTAAGGACAGGTCAAAGTTTCATGATCAGAGGAAGATGACATTAAAATGTTATAAATGTCATCAACTTAGACACCTGAGGAGAGATTGTCCCCTTTTGAAATCAGAAAAAGAGAAGGCCAGCAAGGGAGATGATACATCTTCTGTAAGCAATGGAGAAGACTTGCTAGTTGTATCAGATAGATTCACAAAGTGTGATACTATATGGATATTAGATTTAGCATGCTCGCACCACTATACTTCTCATCGGAAGTGGTTTGCTACGTACCAGAAGGCTATGGTGGATGTATCAGCCTTGGAGATGATCACCCTTGTAAAGTAGCTGAAATTGGCTCTATCAAGATGAGGATGTATGATGGGATCATTCGTACATTATCAAATATCAGGCATGTAATGAAGTTGAAAAAGAATTTAATTTCTTTGGACTACTTAGAGGAGCATGGTTATACTTTTAGTAGCCAGGCTTGGAGTGGATGTCTGAAAATTTCCAAGGGAGCTTTGGTGGTGATGAGAGGTAGAAGATGTTAGATATATGTATGCCCTAGAAACCAGAATTGGTTGACACTTGTAATACACTTCTAGGGGCAAAATTATAATTTTGACTATAAATAATAAAATGGGTTATTTTCTATCATATATGTGTATTTAGTGTCTATGATACATTCCTTGAGTTAATGATAATGAAAATTCTTATTTTCAAGAGTTGAAAATTTAAGACAAGAATTTTCATTATTAACTCAAAAAATGCTCCTAACCGTAGGATCATCATGAAGATGGTGATTGATCAGGAAGATCAGTGTACAATCGCTTCTTTATAGTGGATGAGTCATGAGTCTATGGTGTAGTGACATCAGAGCGAGAGTACAGGTACCGTTAGAGAATGAGGGCACTGAGCATGACCACCTCGAGTAGTCATAAGAAAGTCTACCTTCTCGTCGATGATTGACTCAAAGCTGCAGTGGTGTGTCTGATTCTTTGACCTGAGGTGCATCGATAGTTCACCTTGAGGGTGTTATAGTTTGACTGCACCATGACTTGGTTTCTTAGCCATTCGAAACCCTGATGTGTATGTTGGCTATAGCATGTTCATTATAGGAATTGGATTGCACCAATATGGAATCTATCTACCTCAATAAATGAGGAGCAGTCCTATGATGATCATGAGAATCAAGTCCATAAGCCCATGGCCATGGCAGAGAGTGAAATAATAGGAGTTTTTATTAAGATTTTCACATCGGACTTGAATCGAATGATTAAATTATATGATAGAAATTAAGGTTTGACGAGTTCACCATAATCCTAATCTGATCGGGGCTTAAGATAGAAGAACTTAATCACACAAGTAGATGCACGAAGAGGTTCATTTTCAATTTTGATGGGTTGCCATATATACTGCTAGGTGTCACTAGTAGATTTTGGGAGTAATTAAAATGATTTAGATGATCGATCATTCTAGTTGTCTGAATCAAAAGAGTTCTGATCCAATGAAAGAAGTTTCGATGATGTTGATGATGGAGATCATGACATATCCCATTACCACACAGAACTAAACCTAACTAGATCATACAAACAAAGGTTTTGATCTGGATATCATCAATTGGACTAACCCAGTTCAATTGATTTGAATTAGATTCAATTAGGTTCAAGGAAATCATGCTAGCAGACGATTGAGCCTAACATTCTCCTTCTATTATCATTTGAAGTTGTCTCAACTAAGCTAAATGCATTTGTGCTCACTCAGATACCTTTACCTGATTTGACTTGAGCTCGTCCAGATCAGAAAAGGGTTGTCTTAGTTTATGAGATAAATTTAAGACAACATCTACCATTTTCCATCACCTGCTAATTCTTGTCCTTTGACTTTGGTCAAATGTTTATCTTTGACCCTTGGTCATCTGCCCATGTGTCATGCACTCATTGGAGAGTAGATAGGAGCTTGTCCCCTCACTAAAATTTGGAAAGGAGGGAGTGCACGCCTAGGATGGCGTGCACCCATGGATAGGGATGCCTAGAGTCCCATACAGATGGGACTCTAGGTTGCTTCTTGGATTCAAACTAGGTGACCCTTACCTATAGACTTTGACCAATCTAAGGCACCATCTAAGGATGAATCTATGGGGCTCTTAATTGATTGGATCAGGTGATGTCATTCCATCAATCAAATTTAGATCTGATTGCACGAAGCTACATGATTGGCTGGGATAATGTAGCACTGCATGGCGTAGCAGGGTCTATAAATAAACCCTATCTGTGCCCTATCTGAAGAGAGCTTTTTTCTAGCCATGCTCCAAGGCTACCCCTCTCCCTCCTCCATGCCATCTTCTGATCCTCTCTCTCCTCTCCATGCCCAAGGGAAGTTGGGCACGAGTTTGCTGTGATTCAGGCAATCAAAAGGCGACGAGAAAGCAAGAAGGCAGCCCTACTACAAGAGACAGCAGCACATCTTCAAAAGAAGTTTTTGAAGGGAAATCCTGATTTCCCGGTCCAGGTTCGTCCAGATCTGATTAGATCAAGAGATATATTTCAAAAATTTTCTCTTGACCTTAATCAGATCTTGATATGTTTCAGATCTGATTCTTATTATTTTAATAAATAAAATAAAACAAGATAAATTAAATCAAATTCAATTTACCTGATTTGGGTAATCCTATTACCCTGTAGATGATCCTGATTGCAGCGGAAGGTTCTGGATCTTAGCCACGCAAGCGCCTGGCCTCTACCGGTATCCACTCAGGTTGGATCTGGAGAACCTCTTCTTCTCTATCACACCTCCAAAAATTAGATCTGGATCTGATCTGGAGGATCTTCAAAACTCTTTTGAAGATCAGCAGTCGTCCTTTGCAGCAGCGCAGCCTTCTTGCTTTTGATCGCCTTTCCTTTGATCTGAATCGCACCAACCAAATCCAAAACTCTTTTGGACGTGGAGAGGAAGGGGAGAAGAGACTTGGCATGGAGGAAGGAGGGGAGAGGCAGCCTTGGGGCATGGGAAATCTCATTGAATTCACTTTTTAATTGAGTTGGGCGCAGGGTCTTATTTATAGACTAAGCTGTGATCCAACTCCTCTTCTTCCCAACCAATCACAACCCTTTGTGAAATCAGATCTAAATCTGATTGGTGGGAATAGAGTCCCCTGGATTCCTCCTTAGAGGGTGCCTAAGACCAGTCAAAGTTGGTTCTTAGGAGAACTCTAATTGGAATCCAAAAAGGAGATGGAGTCCTTGTCCAACAAGGACTCCTAGGCGCCTCCAACTTGGGCACACGCCAAGGGTGGCGTGCGCCCTCCTCCTTGCCAGGTTCTGGCAGGGGGACAAGGCCCCCACCAGCTCTCCAATAGGTGCATGACATGTGGTCAAAAGTCAAAGTGTCAATGGTCAACATTTGACCAGTCAAAGGTAGACTTTTGACCAAAGTCAAAGAACAAGAAATGGCAGGTGACCAAAAATGGCAGGTAATGTCTTACAAAATAAGACAACCTTTTCTGACTTGGACAACCTCCAGTCAGACCATATGAAGGCCTCTGATTGAGCACAAACTCCTTTGGCTCAGTCAGGACAACTTATTTATGATAGTAAAAGAAGAACGTTAGGTTCAATCGAGTGCTAGCACGATTTCCTTGAACCTAATTGAATCTCATTCAGATCAATTGAACTAGATCAGTTCAATTGATGATCACCAGATTCAAACCCTTGTTTGTGTGACCCAGTTAGGTTCAGTTCTGTATGGTAATGGGATATGTCATGATCTCTATCATCGACATCATCGAAACTCCTTTCGATGGATCAGAACTCTTCTGATTCGAACAGCTAGAATGATCGATCATCTAAATCATTCTAATTGCTCCCAAAATCCACCAGTGACACCTAGCAGTATATGGTGGCAACCCATCAGAGCTGAATGCGAACCTCTTGGTGCAGCTACCTGTGTGATTAAGTTCTTCTATCTTGAGCCCCGATCAGATTAGGGTTAAGGTGAACTCGTCAAACCCTAGTTCTGTCATATGATGTAATCATTCGATTCGAAGTCCAATGTGAAAATCTAAATAGAAACTCTTTCTATTATTTCACTCTGCCATGGCCATGGGCTTCTGGACTTGATTCTCATGATCATCATAGGGCTGCTCCTCTACCACCGAGGTAGATAGATTCCATCTTGATGCAATCCAGTTCCTACAATGAACATGCTATAGCCAACATACACCTCAGGGTTCCATATGGCTAGGAGACCGAGTAATGGTGTAGTCAAACTATAACACCCTCAAGGTGAACTGCCGATGCATCCTCAGGTCAAAGAACCAGACACACTACTGCAGCATCGAGTCAGTCATTGACGAGAAGGTAGACTTCCCTAATGACTACTCGAGGTGGTCACGCTCAGTGCCCTCGTTCTCTAACGAGTACCTGTACTCTCGCTCCGGTGTCTCCACACCGTAGACTCAAGACTCATCTACTAAAGAGAAGCGATTGTACACCAACCTTCCGGATCAATCACCATCCTCGTGATGATCCTATGGTCGGGAGCATTTTATGAGTTAATAATGATTATTCATGTCTTAAATTTTCAACTCTTGAAAATATGAATTATCATTACCATTAACTCAAAGGATGTATCACAGACACTAAATACACATATGTGATAGAAAATAACCCATTTTATTGATTATAGTCAAAATTATAATTTTGCCCCTAGAAGTGTATTACAAGTGTCAGCCAATTCTGGCTTCTAGGGCACATATATCTAACAATCTCCCACTTGTCCTAAAGCCAATTGGCTACAAGTCTAAGTCCCATCTTCTCAAGGTGGGCTTCGATCTTCTGCTGGCCCAACGGCTTTGTAAGTGGGTCTGCCACATTATCTGTGGAGTTGACTCTCTTGACCTCAACGTAACCTTTCTCAAGGTAATCGCGGATGAGATGATATCGCCGCTCAATGTGCTTGGATTTCTGGTGAGACCTCGGCTCCTTAGCAAGGGCTATGGCGCCATTGTTGTCGCAGTATAGAGGAATGGCATCTGATGGCATTACTCCAATTTCTGCAGCAAACTTCTTGTACCAGAATGCTTCCTTTGCAGCCTCTGATGCAGCGATATATTCTGCTTCCATGGTGGAATCTGCTATCACAGTTTGCTTGGAACTCTTCCAGCTGACAGCTCCACCATTGCACACAAACAGACTTCCAGATGTCGACTTTCGATCATCTATATCGGACATGAAATCCGAGTCTGTGTATCCCTGGAACTTGGAGTTCTCCATTACCAAAGACCAACATCATATCCTTAGTTCTTCTCAAGTACTTAAGGATACATTTCACAGAAGTCCAGTGTTCTTCACCTGGATTTGACTGATATCTGCTTGTGACACTCACAGCATGGGCTATATCAGGTCGTGTACATAGCATGGCATACATGAGGCTCCCTATTGCAGAAGCATAAGGGATCTTGCTCATGCGTTCTATTTCCTCAGGTGTGCTGGGGCACATCTTCTTGGAAAGATGAATACCATGTCTGAAGGGTATTAATCCCCTCTTAGAGTTTTCCATACTAAACCTCTTTAGTACTTCCTCTATGTACATCTTCTGTGAAAGTCCTAGCATCCTATTCGGTCTATCCCTATAGACCTTAATTCCTAGAATAAAGGATGCTTCACCTAGGTCTTTCATGGAGAATTCCTTGGACAACCACATCTTGACTGATGTCAACATGGGAATATCATTCCCAATAAGGAGGATGTCATCCACGTACAATACGAGGAAGACAACAGCGCTCCCACTGACCCTTTTGAAAACACATGGTTCCTCTTCATTTTTGATGAAACCAAACTTTTTGATCACATCATTGAAACGAGTGTTCCAGCTCCGAGATGCTTGCTTAAGTCCATATATGGACCTTTGCAGCTTGCAAACCTTGTGATCAGTATCACTGGATGTGAAACCTAGCGGCTGTTCCATATAGATATCTTCCTCAAGATATCCATTTAGGAATGCCGTTTTCACGTCCATTTGCCATATTTCATAATCGAAATAGGCTGCAACAGCAAGCAATGTGCGGATGGATTTTAGCATAGCTACCGGGGAAAAGGTATCCTGATAGTCAATGCCTTCACGTTGACTATAACCTTTTGCCACCAGTCTAGCCTTGAATGTCTCCACATTCCCATCTGCACCAATCTTTCTCTTGAAGATCCATTTACACCCAATAGGTACTATACCTTCTGGTGGATCTACCAAGGTCCAGACTTGGTTTGAGTGCATCGAGTCAATTTCTGACTTCATTGCCTCAAGCCATTTCTCGGAGTCGATATCTGATATCGCCTCGTTGTAGGTTTTGGGATCATCACCATGAGCACCATTACCTATGAGGAACATTTCCTCTACTATCCTCTGAAATAATACCTAAGTATCTTTCAGGGGGACGGGAAACTCTTTCCGATCTACGAGGTGGAGGAGGTAGTGTTCTTATTGGCTCAACCTGATTTGGTTCCACTTGGTCCTTAGCTCTTTCTGCTTGTGAGACTTTCTCATCAAGCTTAATCTGCTTTCCAATGCCACTATCTTGAATAAACTATTTTTCAAGAAATATGGCATGTCGACTCACAATCACATTGTGGTCTTCTGGAATGTAGAAATAGTATCCTAATGACTCTTTAGGATATCCTATGAATCGAGCTCTAAAGGACCTAAACTCTAACTTGTCCGCTTGTTGTCTTTTGACATAAGCCGGACAACCCCAAATTCTGAGATGACTCAGACTTGGTTTCTTACCGTGCCATATCTCATACGGTGTGGTAGGAACGGTTTTAGAGGGAACCCTATTCAGTAAATAGATTGAAGTTAATAATGAATGTCCCCAAAGAAAATCTGGGAGGTCTGTGAAGCTCATCATGGATCGAACCATATCCAATAGAGTCCGATTTCTCCGTTCTGAAACCCCGTTGAGTTGAGGTGTTCCTGGTGGAGTCCATTGAGAGACTATGCCATTTTCCTTAAGATAGTCTAGGAATTCCCGGCTAAGGTATTCACCTCCTCGATCTGATCGAAGAACCTTAATGGGTTTTCCAGTTTGTTTTTCTACTTCATGTCTGAATTCTTTGAACTTTTCAAAAGGCTTCAGACTTATGTCTCATAAGATACACATACCCATACCTAGACAGATCATCGGTAAAGGTAATGAAGTAGACAAAATTGCCTCTAGCCGGCACATCGAATGGGCCGCACACATCAGTATGTACTAGGGCAAGGAGATCTGTGGCCCTCTCCCCATGTCCAACAAAAGGGAGTTTAGTCATTTTGCCTTGAAGACAAGATTCACAAGTTGGATACGACTCAAAAGTCAATGGACTCAATAGCCCATTTTTCTCCAATTTGTTAATCCTATCTTCTGCTATATGACCTAATCTCAGGTGCCATAGATATCTGTCGTTTGGACTATCCCTAGGTCGTTTGGCATTCACGTTTTGCTCGATAGTTAAAACAGGTACATCAATATGCAACTGATAAAGACCATTAACAAGGAAACCATTTGCAATTTTATTTCTTTCATAAAGAATGTTACAATGGTCCTTAAAGAAGGTGATCACATAACCTTCTTGTGCTAAGCATGAAACAGAAATCAAATTCCTGCTAGCTGCAGGCACATAATAACAGTCTTTTAAAACTAAGTCTAAACCAGATGGTAATCGCAGAGGGTATGTTCCCACGGCTACTGCAGCAACTCTTGCTCCATTACCGACGCGTAGGATCATGTCTCCATCCCTCAGCCTCCTGCTATCCTCAAGACCCTGCATAGAAGTGCACAGATGAGCACTAGAACCAGAGTCAAGCACCCAACTGGATGCAGAAGAAACCGTAAGGTTAGACTCAATAACGAGCATACCTCCAGAAGGACCTTCCTTCTTGTTCTTTAGGGTGGCCAGGTAAGTAGGGCAGTTCCGCTTCCAATGGCCGTCGCTGTTGCAATGGAAACACTTTCCTTTGCCATCGACCTTCTTCTTCGGTTCTGCCTTCTTCTTCTTTGATCCTTCTACCTTTTGCTTTTTCACAGACTTCTTTTTCTTTCCATAAGACTTTCTTTTGGAAGAAGTCCGTTCCATAGCAAGAACTGAGCCTTTAGAACCTTTCATAGAAAGCTCAGCGGTAACCAGCATATTCATCAACTCGGCCAAGGAATTTTGAAGTTTATGCATGTGGTAATTCATGATGAATTGCCCATATGCATCAGTCAAGGATTGCAGAATAATATCGTTCTGCAAGTCCAAGTCCAACTTCACACCGAGCTTCTCAAGCTCTTCCATGTCCTTGATCATTGTCAGACAGTGATCTTGGACTGACTGCCCATCACGCATCTTAGCCTTAAAAAGTCATTTCGTGACTTGATATTTGGCTGCGCGACTCTGTTCACCAAACATCTCCTGCAGGTGAGCCAACATTTGGCGAGCAGTCCCGATATCTTCATGTTGGCGCTGGAGCTCATCAGACATCGAGCCCAACATGTAGTATCTGGCCTTATTGTCTTCGTCAATCCATTTTTCCAGAGACGCTCTCTGTTCAGTGGATGGACGAGCTGGTAAGGTGGGAGGGTCCTGGTCCAAAACATGTGTTAACTTCTCTGAACCCAAAACAATTTTGTAGTTCCTGAGCCAATCTTTATAATTGGGTCCAGTCAGTCTATGTGTGTCTAGGATACGTGCCAGTGGGTTGGACGCAGACATTTTCCTGTAGAGAGTCAAAGATTCTAGTTAGATACTGTAATTTTGACTTGACCAATTTGTTTAGGGATTTTATTTTTAAACAAATTAGCTCCCACTATTTTCTCGGATCCCTACACTCCCTCTGTAGAGATGCGAAAATCTCCGCGATTGATGATTTCTAGTGGGTGGTGCGGTCTCACCAACTGACTCATCACCTCACCTAACAGTTATTGGTGATGGGTTAGCCAATGAGTGAACAACTCTTGTTCAATGATTCTCTAATCATGGTGCACCCAAACTTGGTCTCTAATTCATGAATCTCACCGTATCCGGAATATTGATCCACTCCTTAGTTAAGTCAGACCCACCATTTGCATAGACTGGGTTCCTAATTGGGTCTCTCACCGTATCCGGAATATTGAGCCCAACTCATCCTCCAGCCCATAGCATCCAATGCCTAATAGACATGGTTGCGTCTTCCCGGTGCAACTGAGCCACTGTATCCAGCCGAGAACAATCAACCCCGGGAAGGGCCCGCACGTCTACAATGGTGGAAGACCTCGGACTTAATCTTTTCTTAGGGAGAATTGATTCAGGTCTCATTAAACTAGACTTGGCTTAGTCATAACAATTATGACTAACCTAGTGGCATGGGTCAGCTCGGATTATTGACCACCTCAGATCAGAACTGTGTCAACAGATATGGCCAGGTAAGTGAGACCGGTGGAAGGAATATGCCGTTAACTCGCACAAGAACGCATTCAGGTCGAGTAGCTTCCAATTAAAAACCAGTCGGTCGTCTGTGCCAAACTTACCTTAGACACCAAATTGTTGAGTCAGAACCAATTGGGTTAGCCTACAATCCAGACTCTAACCTCTGAGCCTAATTAGGTCTTGCTTGATCGTGACTCGATCTTGACCCAGACTTAATCCTATTAGGCTGGTCAATTTAAGCATTGTTGATCCCATCTAACCAACTCTTGATTCGGTTTGATCAACCGCTTAGACCTAATTGAGCTACCCAAGCCCGAACCCAGTATTATGAATATGTCTTAGATCTGAAATTCTCAATTTTAGACCTAATTAATATTCCATAAACTTAATTCTTAATTAAGTTGGGTTCATAAACAAAATATGCACAATAAATCCTAGGGTTTCAGGATCTAGGGTTTTGCAGAAAGTAAGTTTTGGGTTTCTGATTAAGGACGAACACGCAGCACCCCTACACGTCATAAGAACACCCCATCGAATGGGAAGAGAGGGCCTTTAAACCCTTCTTCGTTCTTATGACCGGACGGCCAAGAGGAACGCCTTAATCAGGAACATGTAAATCTACAAAACAGTTATAGATCTATATCATATATCTCATATACAAATTTAGATCTAATCAAGGCATATTTTGCATACATCTCATGTATCAAATCATGCATGTTTTCAGATCTAAATTATCACATAATAATCTAAAAAATTAGATTTAAATTGATCTAATCAAAATAAATTCTAATCTAGACAATTATGTAGAACTATTCTACAACTAGTCTAGTCATGCATCTATCATATCTCATATGATATTTAAAATTAAATAATTTTTATTTGCTGTTTATCAGATGTTATTATAACACTTATAATATCAGAAAATAGTAAATAAGAAGATCTAAAATATGATTTAATCAGATTAAATCAAAGACATGCAAAACTATTCTATAGAACTATTCTATTCTAGAACTAGTCATGCATATCTTCATGTTCTTAGATCCAAATCATTTAATTTTAATTTTTCTGATTTCAGATCTGATCACATCTCATGTGACATCTGAAATCACTTTATTTTCTAATTAAAATAAAATTAAAATCAGATCTAAACAATTTTAGAACCATGGCTCTGATACCAGTTGAAGGGAAATCCTGATTTCCCGGTCCAGGTTCGTCCAGATCTGATTAGATCAAGAGATATATTTCAAAAATTTTCTCTTGATCTCAATCAGATCTTGATATGTTTCAGATCTGATTCTTATTATTTTAATAAATAAAATAAAATAAGATAAATTAAATCAAATTTAATTTACCTGATTTGGGTAATCCTATTACCCTGTAGATGATCCTGATTGCAGCGGAAGGTTCTGGATCTTAGCCACGCAAGCGCCTGGCCTCTACCGGTATCCACTCGGGTTGGATCTGGAGATCCTCTTCTTCTCTATCACACCTCCAAAAATCAGATCTGGATCTGATCTGGAGGATCTTCAAAACTCTTTTGAAGATCTGCAGTCGTCCTTTTGCAGCAGCGCAGCCTTCTTGCTTTTGATCGCCTTTCCTTGATCTGAATCGCACCAACCTAAGTCCAAAACACTTTTGGACGTGGAGAGCAAGGGGAGAAGAGACTATGGCATGGAGAAGGAGGGGAGAGGCAGCCTTGGGGCGTGGGAAATCTCAATTGAATTCACTTAGGAATTAGGGTTGGGCGCAGGGTCTTATTTATAGACCTCTTGTGATCCAACTCCTCTTCCTCTCAACCAATCACAACCCTTTGTGAAATCAGATCTAAATCTGATTGGTTGGAATAGAGACCCCTGGATTCCTCCTTAGAGGGCGCCTAAGACCAGTCAAACTGGATTCTTAGTAGAACTCTGATTGGAATCCAAAAGGGAGGTGGAGTCCTTGTCCAACAAGGACTCCTAGGCGCCTCCTACTTGGGCTCACGCCACCCTTGGCGTGCGCCCTTCTCCTTGCCAGGTTCTGGCAGGGGGACAGGCCCCCACCAGCTCTCCAATAGGTGCATGACATGTGGTCAAAAGTCAAAGTGTCAATGGTCAACATTTGACCAGTCAAAGGTAGACTTTTGACCAAAGTCAAAGAACAAGAAATGGCAGGTGACCAAAAATGGCAGGTAATGTCTTACAAAATAAGACAACCTTTTCTGACTTGGACAACCTCCAGTCAGACCATATGAAGGCCTCTGATTGAGCACAAACTCCTTTGGCTCAGTCAGGACAACTTATTTATGATAGTAAAAGAAGAACGTTAGGTTCAATCGAGTGCTAGCACGATTTTCTTGAACCTAATTGAATCTCATTCAGATCAATTGAACTAGGATCAGTTCAATTGATGATCACCAGATTCAAACCCTTGTTTGTGTGACCCAGTTAGGTTCAGTTCTGTATGGTAATGGGATATGTCATGATCTCTATCATCGACATCATCGAAACTCCTTTCGATGGATCAGAACTCTTCTGATTCGAACAGCTAGAATGATCGATCATCTAAATCATTCTAATTGCTCCCAAAATCCACCAGTGACACCTAGCAGTATATGGTGGCAACCCATCAGAGCTGAATGCGAACCTCTTGGTGCAGCTACCTGTGTGATTAAGTTCTTCTATCTTGAGCCCCGATCAGATTAGGGTTAAGGTGAACTCGTCAAACCCTAGTTCTGTCATATGATGTAATCATTCGATTCGAAGTCCAATGTGAAAATCTAAATAGAAACTCTTTCTATTATTTCACTCTGCCATGGCCATGGGCTTCTGGACTTGATTCTCATGATCATCATAGGGCTGCTCCTCTACCACCGAGGTAGATAGATTCCATCTTGATGCAATCCAGTTCCTACAATGAACATGCTATAGCCAACATACACCTCAGGGTTCCATATGGCTAGGAGACCGAGTAATGGTGTAGTCAAACTATAACACCCTCAAGGTGAACTGCCGATGCATCCTCAGGTCAAAGAACCAGACACACTACTGCAGCATCGAGTCAGTCATTGACGAGAAGGTAGACTTCCTAATGACTACTCGAGGTGGTCACGCTCAGTGCCCTCGTTCTCTAACGAGTACCTGTACTCTCGCTCCGGTGTCTCCACACCGTAGACTCAAGACTCATCTACTAAAGAGAAGCGATCGTACACCAACCTTCCGGATCAATCACCATCCTCGTGATGATCCTATGGTCGGGAGCTGTTTATGAGTTAATAATGATTATTCATGTCTTAAATTTTCAACTCTTGAAAATATGAATTATCATTACCATTAACTCAAAGGATGTATCACAGACACTAAATACACATATGTGATAGAAAATAACCCATTTTATTAATTATAGTCAAAATTATAATTTTGCCCCTAGAAGTGTATTACAAGTGTCAGCCAATTCTGGCTTCTAGGGCACATATATCTAACAGGTAGTATCAGAGCCAGGTTGCATTTTATTAGATCTAATTTTAATTGGTATCAGAGCCAGGTTGCATAAAATTTTTTTAGATCTAATTTAATCTGATAAATTAATAATTTTAGATATAACATAAGATATGATTAGATCTAAAATTAAAAAAATTAGAAATTTAGAATTAATTAATCTAGATCTAAAATGTATTAGATACATAACTAGACTAAGAATAGAATTATTCTATGTGTAGTCTAGCATAATCATAATTTTTATTTAATTAATTATGATTTTAAGATTAATTTATTTACTATTTTCTAATCTTATAAATATTATAATTAGATCTAAAAATATAAAATAAATTTAATTTAATTTGTTCATATGCGATATGATAGTTGCATGTTTAGACTAGTTGTAAAATAGTTCTACAAAAGGTCTAGATTAAATTTTATTTGATGTGATCAAATCTAAATTTAATTTTTTAGATGATTATGAGATAATTTAGATCTAAAAAATATGCATGATATGATGTATGCAAAATTTATTTTAATTAGATCAATTTTTATATAAGATATATGCTTAGAACTAATTAGTTTTATAGATCTGTTGTATTTTTGATTAAGGCATTCCCCTTGGCCGCCCGGTCATAAGAACAAATTAGGATTTAAAGACCCTCTCCTCCTATTCGATGGGGTGTTCTTATAATGTGTAGGGCTGTTGCGCGTTCATCCTTAATCAAAAATTGAAAAACTTACTTTCCGCAAAATTCTAGATCCTGAAATTCTAGGATCTTATTTACATCTTTTGTTTATGAACCCTAAACTTAATTAAGAATTAAGATTATGAAACATATTAGGTCTAAAATTAAGAATTTTAGATCTAAGACATATTCATAATATTGGGTTCGGGCTTGGGTAGCTCAATTAGGTCTAAGTGGTTGATCAAATCGAATAAAGAGTTGGTTAGATGGGATCAATAGTGCTTAAATTGACCAGCCTAATAGGATTAAGTCTGGGTCAAGATCGAGTCAAGTGAGTGATCGATCAAGCTAAGATCTAATTAGGCTCAATGGTTAGAGTCTGGATTGTAGGCTAACCCGATTGGTTCTGGCTCAATAATTTGGTGTCTAAGGTATGTTTGGCAGATATGACCGACTAATTTTTAATTGGGAGCTACTCGACTCAAATGCATTCTTGTCGAGTTAATGGCATATCCCTTCCATCAGTCTCACTTACCTGGCCATATTTGTTGACTCGGTTCTAATCTGAGGTGGTCAATAATCCAAGCTAACCCATGCCACTAGGTTAGTCATAATGGTTATGACTATGTCAAGTCTAGTTTAATGAGATCTAAATCAAATCTTCCAAAAAAAAGATTAAGTCTAAGGTCTTCCACCATTGTAGATGTGCGGGCCCTTTTCAGGGTTGATTGTTCTCGGTTGGTTACAGTGACTCAGTTGCATCGAAAAGATACAACCATGTCTATTAGGCATTGGATGCTACAGGCTGGAGGATGGATTGGGCTCAATATTTTGGATACGATGAGAGACCCAATTAGGAATCCAATCTATGCAAATGGTGGGTCTGACTTAACTAAGGAGTGGATCAATATTTCGGACACGGTGAGATTCATGAATTAGAGACCAAGTTTGGGTGCATCCATGATTAGAGAATCATTGAACAAGAGTTGTTCACTCATTGGCTAGCCCATCACCAATAACTGTTAGATGAGGTGATGAGTCAGTTGGTGGGACTACACCATCCACTAGAAATTAGTAATCATGAAGATTTTTGCATCTCTATAGAGTGAGTGTAGGGATCTGAGAAAATAGTGGAAGCTAATTTATTTAAAAATAAAATTTTTAAATAAATTGGTTAAGTCTTAATTACAAATATCTAACTAGAAACTTTGACTCTCTATAGAAAAATGTCTGCATC
>QRFJ01000566.1:109416-153770 GCA_006176705.1 Cocos nucifera
ATCTCTATCATCGACATCATCGAAACTCCTTTCGATGGATCAGAACTCTTCTGATTCGAACAGCTAGAATGATCGATCATCTAAATCATTCTAATTGCTCCCAAAATCCACCAGTGACACCTAGCAGTATATGGTGGCAACCCATCAGAGCTGAATGCGAACCTCTTGGTGCAGCTACCTGTGTGATTAAGTTCCTTCTATCTTGAGCCCCGATCAGATTAGGGTTAAGGTAACTCGTCAAACCCTAGTCTTCTGTCATATGATGTAATCATTCGATTCGAGTCCAATGTGAAAATCTAAATAGAAACTCTTTCTATTATTTCACTCTGCCATGGCCATGGACTTCTGGACTTGATTCTCATGATCATCATAGGGCTGCTCCTCTACCACCGAGGTAGATAGATTCCATCTTGATGCAATCCAGTTCCTACAATGAACATGCTATAGCCAACATACACCTCAGGATTCCATATGGCTAGGAGACCGAGTAATGGTGTAGTCAAACTATAACACCCTCAAGGTGAACTGCGATGCATCTCAGGTCAAAGAACCAGACACACTACTGCAGCATCGAGTCAGTCATTGACGAGAAGGTAGACTCCCTAATGACTACTCGAGGTGGTCACGCTCAGTGCCCTCATTCTCTAACGAGTACCTGTACTCTCGCTTCGGTGTCTCCACACCGTAGACTCAAGACTCATCTACTAAAGAAAAGCGATCGTACACCAACCTTCTGGATCAATCACCATCCTCGTGATGATCCTATGGTCGGGAAGCATGTTTATGAGTTAATAATGATTATTCATGTCTTAAATTTTCAACTCTTGAAAATATGAATTATCATTACCATTAACTCAAAGGATGTATCACAGACACTAAATACACATGTGTGATAGAAAATAACCCATTTCATTAATTATAGTCAAAATTACAATTTTGCCCCTAGAAGTGTATTACAAGTGTCAGCCAATTCTGGCTTCTAGGGCACATATATCTAACAGTTTTGAAGATCCTCCAAATTAGATCTAGATCTAATTTTTAGAGAAAAGAAAGAGAAGGAGAAGATCTCTAGATCCAGCCTGAGTGGATACCGATAGAGGTCAAGCGCTTCCATGGCTAGATCCAGAACCTCAGGCAATCAGCAGGATCATGAATGGGTAATCGGATTATCCAATATCAAGGTAACATTAATTTAGATTTAATTTAATTTAATTTTTTTTATTAGATCATAAAATTAAATCTAAAAAATTTTAGATCTGATTTAGATCTAAGAATAAATTTTTGAAATATGCCTCTTGATCCAATCAGATTTGAACGAACTTAACCCAAGGAAATCTGATTTTCTCCTTCAATTGGTATCAGAGCCAGGTTGCATAAAATTTTTTTAGATCTAATTTAATCTGATAAATTAATAATTTTAGATATAACATAAGATATGATTAGATCTAAAATTAAAAAAATTAGAAATTTAGAATTAATTAATCTAGATCTAAAATGTATTAGATACATAACTAGACTAAGAATAGAATTATTCTATGTGTAGTCTAGCATAATCATAATTTTTATTTAATTAATTATGATTTTAAGATTAATTTATTTACTATTTTCTAATCTTATAAATATTATAATTAGATCTAAAAAATATAAAATAAAATTTATTTAATTTGTTCATATGAGATATGATAGATGCATGTTTAGACTAGTTGTAGAATAGTTCTACAAATTGTCTAGATTAGAATTTATTTTGATGTAGATCAAATTTAAATTTAATTTTTTAGATGATTATGAGATAATTTAGATCTAAAAAATATGCATGATATGATGTATGCAAAATTATTTTAATTAGATCATTTTTGTATATAAGATATATGCTTAGAATAATTAGTTTTATAGATCTGTTGTATTTTCCTGATTAAGGCATTCCTCTTGGCCGTCCGGTCATAAGAACAAATTAGGATTTAAAGGCCCTCTCTCCTATTCGATGGGGTGTTCTTATATGTGTAGGGCTGTTGCGCGTTCATCCCTTAATCAAAAATTGAAAAAAACTTACTTTCTGCAAAATTCTAGATCCTGAAACCCTAGGATCTTATTGTGCATATTTTGTTTATGAACCCTAAACTTAATTAAGAATTAAGATTATGAAATATAATTAGGTCTAAAATTGAAGAATTTTAGATCTAAGACATATTCATAATATTGGGTTCGGGCTTGGGTAGCTCAATTAGGTCTAAGCGGTTGATCAAAATCGAATAAAGAGTTGGTTAGATGGGATCAATAATGCTTAAATTGACCAGCCTAATAGGATTAAGTCTGGGTCAAGATCGAGTCAAGTGAGTGATCGATCAAGCTAAGACCTAATTAGGCTCAGATGGTTAGAGTCTGGATTGTAGGCTAACCCAATTGGTTCTGGCTCAATAATTTGGTGTCTAAGGTAAGTTTGGCACATACGACCGACTGGTTTTTAATTGGAAGCTACTCGACTCAAATGCATTCTTGTACGAGTTAATGGCATATTCCCTTCCACCAGGTCTCACTTACCTGGCCATATCTGTTGACACAGTTCTGATCTGAGGTGGTCAATAATCCAAGCTAACCCATGCCACTAGGTTAGTCATAATGGTTATGACTATGTCAAGTCTAGTTTAATGAGATCTAAATCAAATCTTCCAAAAAAAAGATTAAGTCTAAGGTCTTCCACCATTGTAGATGTGCGGGCCCTTTTCAGGGTTGATTGTTCTCGGTTGGTTACAGTGACTCAGTTGCATCGAAAAGATACAACCATGTCTATTAGGCATTGGATGCTACAGGCTGGAGGATGGATTGGGCTCAATATTTTGGATACGATGAGAGACCCAATTAGGAATCCAATCTATGCAAATGGTAGGTCTGACTTAACTAAGGAGTGGATTAATATTTCGAACACGGTGAGATTCATGAATTAGAGACCAATTTGGGTGCATCATGATTAGAGAATCATTGAATAAGAGTTGTTCACTCATTGGCTAGCCCATCACCAATAACTGTTAGATGAGGTGATGAGTCAGTTGGTGGGACTACACCATCCACTAGAAATTAGTAATCATGAAGATTTTTGCATCTCTATAGAGTGAGTGTAGGGATCTGAGAAAATAGTGGAAGCTAATTTATTTAAAAATAAAATTTTTAAATAAATTGGTTAAGTCTTAATTACAAATATCTAACTAGAAACTTTAACTCTCTATAGAAAAATGTCTGCATCCAATCCATTAGCACGAATCCTGAACACCCATAGACTGATCGAACCAAATTACAAGGATTGGCTCCAAAACATCAAAATTATTTTGGGTTATGAGAAGCTAACTCATGTACTAGACCAGGACCCTCCCAACTTACTAGCTCATCCATCCACTGAACAGAGAGCATCTCTGGATAAGTGGACAGACAAAGATAATAAGGCCAGATGCTACATGTTGGGCTCGATGTCTAATGAACTTCAGTGCCAACATGAAGATATCAGGACTGCTCGCTAAATATTGACTCACCTATAGGGGATGTTTGGTGAACAGAGTTGCACAGCCAAGTATCAAGTCACTAAATGACTGTTCAAGGCTAAGATGTGTGATGGGCAGTCAGTCTAAGATCATTATTTGATGATGATCAAGGACTTGAAAGAGCTTGAGAAGCTTGGAGTGAGGTTGGACTTGGATCTGCAGAATGATATAATTCTGCAATCCTTGACGAATGCATATGGGCAGTTCATCATGAACTACCATATGCATAAACTTCAAAATTCCTTAGCCGAGCTTATGAACATGCTGGTTATTGCTGAGCTTTCCATGAAAGGTTCTAAAGACTCAGTGCTTGCTATGGAACGGACTTCTTTCAAGAGAAAATTTTTTGAAAAGAAGAAGAAGTCTGTGAAAAAGCAGAAGATGGAAGAAGGAAAGAAGAAAAGACAGAGCTGAAGAAGAAGGCCATTGACAAAGAAAAGTGCTTCCATTATAATAATGATGGCCACTGGAAGCAGAACTATCCTAGTTACCTAGCCACCCTAAAGAAGAAGGAGGCAGATCCTTCTGAAGGTATGCTCGTTATTAAGTCTAACCTTATGGTTTCTTCTACATCAAGTTGGGTGCTTGACTCTAGTTCTAGTGCTCACTTGTACACTTCCATGCAGGATCTTGAGGATAGCAGGAGGCTAAGGGATGGTGAGATGATCCTGCACATCGAAAATGGAGCAAGAGTTGCTGTCGTGGCCATGGGAACATACCTTCTTCGACTACCATCTGGTTTAGACTTAGTATTAAAAGATTGTTATTATGTGCCTATAGCAAGTAGAAATTTGATTTCTATTTCTTGCCTTGCTTTAGAAGGCTATGCAATTAGTTTTCTTAAGGACCATTGTAACATTCTTTATGAAAGAAATAAAATTACAAGTGGTTTTCTTATTAATGATCTTTATCAATTACATATTGATGTATCTATTTTTAATATCGAGCAAAATGTGAATACCATGAAATGACCTAGGGATAGTCCAAACGATAGATATCTATGGAACCTAAGACTAGGTCATATAGCAGAAGATAGAGTTAACAAATTAAAGAAAATTGGGCTATTGAGTCCATTGACTTCCGAGTCATATCCAATTTATGAATCGTATTTTCATGGCAAAATGACTAAGCTCCCTTTTGTAGGGCATGGGAAAAGGGCCACGAATCTTCTTGCCTTAGTACATACTGATGTGTGTGGCCCATTTGATGTGCTGGCTAGAGATAACTTTGTCTACTTCATAATCTTTATCAATGAGTTATCTACGTATGGGTATGTATATTTTATGAGACACAAGTTTGAAGCCTTTGAAAAGTTCAAAGAATTCAGACATGAAGTAGAAAAGCAAATTGGAAAATCCATTAAGGTTCTTCGATCAGATCGAGGAGGTGAATACCTTAGTCAAGAATTCTTGGACTATCTCAAGGAAAATGGCATAGTCTCTCAATGGACTCCATCTGAAATACCTCAACTCAATGGGGTTTCAGAACGAAGGAACTGAACCGTATTAGATATGGTCCGATCCATGATAAGCTTCACAGATCTCCCTGATTTTCTTTAGAGATACTATTGTTTAACTGCAATATATTTACTGAATAGGGTTCTTTTAAAACCGTTCCTACCACACCGTATGAGATATGGTGTGGTAAGAAACCAAGTCTGAGTCATCTCAAAATTTGGGATTGTTCCGACTCATGTCAAAGACAAACAAGCGGGACAAGTTAGACTTTAGGTCCTTTAGAGCTCGATTCATAGGATATCCTAAAGAGTCATTAGGATATTCTATTTCTACATTCCAAAAGATCATAATGTGATTGTGAGTCGACATGCCATTTTTCTTGAAAAAATAGTTTATTCAAGATAGTGGCATTGGAAAGCAGATCAAGCTTGATGAGAAAGTCTCACAAGAGCAATGAGCTAAGGACCTAATGGAACCAAATCAGGTTAAGCCAATCCATTCACTACCTCCTCCACCTCGTAGATCGGAAAAAGGTTTTCCGTCCCCTTGAAAGATACTTAGGTACTTTTCAGAGGAAGTAGAGAAAATGTTCCTCGTAGGTAATGGGGCTCATGGTGATGATCCCAAAAACCTATAACGAGGCGATATCAGATATCGACTCCAAGAAATGGTTAGAGGCAATGAAGTCAGAAATTGACTCGATGCACTCAAACCAAGTCTGGACCTTGGTAGATCCACCAGAAGGTATAGTACCTATTGGGTGTAAATGGATCTACAAGAGAAAGATTGGTGCAGATGGGAAATGTGGAGATATTCAAAGCTAGATTAGTGGCAAAAGGTTATAGTCAACGTGAAGGCATTGACTATCAGGATACCTTTTCGTCAGTAGCTATGCTAAAATCCATCCGCACATTGCTTGCTGCAGCCTATTTTGATTATGAAATATGGCAAATGGACGTGAAAATGGCATTCTTAAATGGATATCTTGAGGAAGATATCTATATGGAACAGCCGCTAGGTTTCACATCCAGTGATGATGATCATAAGGTATGCAAGCTGCAAAGGTCCATATATGGACTTAAGCAAGCATCTTGGAGCTGGAACACTCGTTTTAATGATGTGATCAAACTGTTTGGTTTCATCAAAAATGAGGGAGTCATGTATCTTCAAAAAGGTCAGTGGGAGCACTGTTGTCTTCCTCGTATTGTACGTGGATGACATCCTCCTTATTGGGAATGATATTCCCATGTTGACCATAGTTAAAATATGGTTATGTAAAGAATTCTCCATGAAAGACCTAGGAGAAGCATCCTTTATTCTAGGAATTAAGGTCTATAGAGATAGACCGAATAGGATGCTAGGACTTTCACAGAAGATGTACATAGAGGAAGTACTAAAGAGGTTTAGTATGGAAAACTCTAAGAGGGGTTTAGTATCCTTCAGACATGGCATTCATCTTTCCAAGAAGATGTGCCCTAGCACACCTGAGGAAATAGAATGCATGAGCAAGATCCCTTATGCTTCAGCAATAGGGAGCCTCATGTATGCCATGTTATGTACACGACCTGATATAGCCCATGCTGTGAGTGTCACGAGCAGATATCAGTCGAATCCAGGTGAAGAACACTGGACTTCTGTGAAATGCATCCTTAAGTACTTAAGAAGAACTAAGGATATGTTGTTGGTCTTTGGTAATGGAGAACTCTAAGTTCGGGGTATACAGACTCAGATTTTATGTCTGATGTAGATGATCGAAAGTCGATATCTGAAAGTCTGTTTGTGTGCAATGGTGGAGCTGTCAATTGAAAAAGTTTCAAGCAGACAGTGATAGCAGATTTCCTCATGGAGGCAGAATAATTGCTGTGTCAGAAGCTGCAAAGAAGGCATTCTGGTATAAGAAGTTTGCCACAGACATCGAAGTGATGCCATCAGATGCCATTCCTCTGTATTGCGACAACAATGATGCCATAGCCCTTGCTAAGGAGCCAAAGTCTCATCAGAAATCCAAGCACATCAAGCGGCGAGACCACCTCATTCGTGATTACCTCAAGAAGGATTACGTTGAGGTCAAGAGAGTCGACTCTGCAGACAATGCGGTGGACCCACTTACAAAGCCGTTGGGCCAGTAGAAGATTGAAGCCCACCTTGAGAAGATGGGAATTATATTTTTAGCCAATTGGCTTTAGGTCAAGTGGGAGTTTGTTAGATATATGTGTGCCCTAGAAGCCAAAATTGGCTAACACTTGTAATACACTTCTAGGGGCAAAATTATTAGTTTGACCATAAATAATAAAATAGGTTATATTCTATCACATATGTGTATTTAGTGTCTGTGATACATCCCTTGAGTTAATGGTAATGATAATTCTTATTTTCAAGAGTTGAAAATTTAAGACAAGAATTTTCATTATTAACTCATAAAATGCTCCTGACCATAGGATCATCATGAGGATGATGATTGATCCAGAAGGTTAGTATACAATCGCTTCTTTATAGTAGATGAGTCTTGAGCCTACAGTGTAGAGACACTAGAGCGAGAGTATAGGTACTCATTAGAGAACGAGGGCACTGAGTGTGACCACCTCGAGTGTCATAAGGAAGTCTACCTTCTCGTCGATGACTAACTCGAAGCTGCAGTGGTGTGTCTATTTCTTTAACCTGAGATGCATTGGCAGTTCACCTTGAGGGTGTTATAGTTTAACTACATCATGACTCAGTCTCCTAGCCATTCAGAATCCTAAGGTGTATGTTGGCAATAGCATGTTCATTGTAGGAATTGGATTGCACCATGATGGAATCTATCTACCTCGGTGGATGAGGAGCAGCCCTATGATGATCATGAGAATCAAGTCCAAAAGCCCATGGCTATGGTAGAGAGTGAAATAATAGAAAGAGTTTCTATTAATATTTTCACATCAGATTTGAATGGAATGATTAAATCATATGATAGAAATTAGGGTTTGATGAATTCACCTTAACCCTAATCTGATCGTGGCTCAAGATAGAAGAACTTAATCACATAAGTAGCTGCACCAAGAGGTTCATTTTTAATTTTGATGGATTTCCACCATATACTGCTAGGTGTCATTTGTGGATTTTGGGAGCAATTAGAATGATTTAGATGATCGATCATTCTAGTCGTCTGAATCAGAAGAGTTCTGATCCAATGAAAGAAGTTTCGATGATGTTGATGATGGAGATCATGACATATCCTATTACCATACAGAACTAAACCTAACTGGATCACACAAATAAGGGTTTGTATTTGGATATCATCAATTGGACTAATCTTATTCATTTGATTTGAAATAGATTCAATTAGGTTCAAGAAAATCATGCTAGCACACGATTGAGCCTAACATTCTCCTTCTATTATCATTTAAAGTTGTCTTGATTGACCCAAACGTGTTTGTGCTCACTCAGGTACCTTTACCTAGTTTGACTGAAGCTTGTCCAGATTAGAAAAAGGTTGTCTTAATTTATGAGATAAATTTGAGACAACACCTGCCATTTTCTATCATCTACTAATTCTTGTCCTTTGACTTTGGTCAAATATTGACCTTTGACCCTTGGACATCTGCCCATGTGTCATGCACTTATTGAAGAGCGGATAGGGGCTTGTCCCCTCAGTAGAATTTGGAAAGAAGGGGGTACACACCTTGGATGGCATGCGCCCATGGATAGGGACGCCTAGAGTCCCATATAGATGGAACTCCAGGTTGCTTCTTGGATTCAAACTAGGTGACCCTTCCCTATAGACTTTGACCAGTCTAAGGAGCCATCTAAGGGTGAATCTATGGGGCACTCATCTAATTGGATCAGGTGATGTTATCCCACCAATCAGATTTAGATCTAATTACATGAAGCAATGCGATTGGCCAGGATGATGCAGCATTGCATGGCGCAGCAGGGTCTATAAATAAACTATGTCTGCACCCAATCTGAAGAGAGCTTTTTTCTAGCCGCACCCCAAGGCTGCCTCTCTCCCTCCTCCATGCCATCTTCTGATCCTCTCTCTCCTCTCCATGCCAAAGGGAAGTTGGGCATGAGTTTGGTGCGATTCAGTCAATCAAAAGACGACGAGAAAGCAAGAAAGCAGCCCTGCTACAAGAGATAGCAGCACATCTTCAAAAGGAGTTTTAAAGATCCTCCAAATTAGATCCAGATCTAATTTTTGGAGAAAAGAAAGAGAAGAAGAAGACCTCCAGATCCAGTCTAAGTGGATATCAGTAGAGACCAGGCGCTTACGTGGCTAGATCCAGAACCTCAGGCAATCAGCAGGATCATCAATGGATAATCGGATTACCCAATATCAAGGTAATATTAATTTAGATTTAATTTAATTTAATTAATTTATTTATTAGATCATAAAATTAGATCTGATAAATGTTAGATCTGATTTAGATCTAAGAGAAAATTTTTGAAATTTGCCTCTTGATCCAATCAGATTTGAACAAACCTGACCCAAGAAAATCTGATTTTCTCCTTCAGAAGACTGAGCAACAATCTTTACAGAATGGAAGACTTAGTGGTAAATGATAGCACAGAGGTGCTAGCAGTGGCACAGGAGGAGCAGATTTTGTATCGACTGTGGCACTATCAGATGGGTCATGTGAGTGACCGTGGGCTTACAGAACTAAGCAGAAGAGGTATGATTGAAGGAAAAACCATATTTTTCGGGTAAGGTTCATTCAGATTTGATTGAGTCAAGAGAGATATTTCAAAAATTTTTCTCTCGAATCTAGATCAAATCTGAGACTTTTCAAATCTGATATTATTGATGTAGTAAAAAAAATAAAATAAATAAAATCTAATTTAATTTTACCTTATTACGGATAATCTGATTATATTAAGATGATCCTGATGTCTGCCTGAGTTTCTAGATCTTGCCATGCAAGTGCCTGGCCTCTACCGATATCCACTCAGGTAGGAACTGAAGATCTCCTCATTCTTTATCACTTCTCTAAAAATCAGATTTGGATCTGATTTTGAAGATCTTCAAAACTCCTTTCAAAGATGTGAGTTGTCTCTTGCAGCAGTGCTGCCTTCTTTCTTTTCCTATCGCCTTTCTCTTGCTAGGATCGCACCAAACTTGTACCCAAAAATTCTTGGGCATGGATAGGATAGAGAACACCTAAAGGTAGCATGGAGGAGGAAGTGGGGCTGCCTTATGCCATGGGCAATGGGTCAAGCATCTTTGATCTTGGCACAGATAGGATTTTTATAAACCCTGTTGTGTCATGCAGTGCCACATCATACCGACCAATCATGGCTTTCTATGCAATCAGATCTAAATCTGATTGATAGGATGACATCATCTGATCCAATTAGATGACAGCCCCTCCAAATCATCCTTAGATGGCACCAAGACTGGGTCAGAGCAGTCTTCTAGAAGCCATCCAAATAAAATCCCCGAAGCAACTGGAGTCCCATCTATGCGGGACACCAGATGCTTCATCCATGGGTGCATGCCTCCCTAGGCATGCGCCCCTTATCCATCTACCTTTTAGTAGGTGGACTGGTCTAAGAACTCTCTCCTATGATGGCTTGACACATGGGCAGATGTCTAAGTATCAAAGGTCAATGTTTGACCAAATATCCGAAACAGGATTTAGTAGGTGACGGAAAATGGCAGGTGTTATCTTAAATACATCTCATAAATTAAGACAATCTTTTTCTAGCCTAGACAAGCTCCAGTCAAACCAAGTAAAGGTACCTGAGTGAGCTCAGACATATTTGTGTCAGTCGAGATAAACTTTAATGATAATTAAAGGAGAACATTAGACTCAATCGTGTGCTAGCATGATTTTCTTGAACCTAATTGAATTTAATTCAAATTAATTGAACTGGGTTAGTCCAATTGATGATATCTAGATCAAAATCCTTATTTGTGTGATCTAGTTAGGTTCAGTTTTGTATGATAATGAGATATGTCATGATCTCTATCATCGAGATACCTTACGATGGATCAAAACTTTTTTGATTTAGACAACTAGTATGACTGATCATCTAAATTATTCTAATTGCTCTCAAAATCCATCAGTCACACCTAGCAGTATACGGTGGCAACCCATCAGAACTAAAAATGAACCTCTCAGTGTAGTTACCTGTGTGATTAAGTTCTTCTATCTTGAGCCCCGAGTGGATTGGGGTTAAGATAATCTCGTCAAACCCTAATATCCATCATAAGATTAATCATTTGATTCAAGTCCAGCGTGAAAACCTTAATAGAAACTCTTTCTATTATTTCACTCTGCCATGGCCATGGGCTTATGGACTTGATTCTCATGATCATCATAGAGCTACTCCTCATCTATCGAGGTAGATTGGTGCAATCCAATTCCTACAATGAACATACTATAGCCAACATATGCCTCAGGATTTCGAATGGCTAGGAGACCGACTCATGGTGTAGTCAAAATATAACACCCTCAAGGTAAACTATTGATGCACCTTAGATCAAAAAATCAGATACAAAACTGCAACTTCGAGCCAGTCATCGACGAGAAGATAGACTTTTTAATGACCGCTCAAGGTGGTCATGCTCAGTGCCCTCATTCTCTAACGAGTACCTATACTCTCATTCTGGTGTCTCTATATCGTAGACTCAAGACTCATCTACTATGAAAAAGTGATTGTACACCAACCTTCTAGAGCAATCACCATCCTCTTGATGATCCTACGGTTAGAAGCATTTTATGAGTTAATAATGAAAATTTATATCTTAAATTTTCAACTCTTGAAAATAAGAACTATCATTGCCATTAACTCAAGAGATGTATCACAGACACAAAATACACATTATGATATAAAATTATTCATTTTATTATTTATAATCAAAATTATAATTTTGCTCTTAGAAGTGTATAACAAGTGTGAGCCAATTCTGGATTCTAGGGCACACATATCTAACAAACTCCCACTTGACTTAAAGCCAATTGACTATAAATCTAAGTCCCATCTTCTCAAGATGGATTTCAATCTTCTGCTGGTCCAATGGCTTTGTAAGTAGGTCTGCCGCATTATCTATGGAGTCGACTCTCTTGACCTCGACGTATCCTTTCTTGAGGTAATCGTGGATGAGGTGGTATCGCCGCTCGATGTGTTTGGATTTTTGGTGAGATCTCATCTCATTAGCAAGGGCTATGGTGCCATTATTATCGTAGGATAGAGGAATGGCATCTGATGGCATCACTCCAATCTCTATGGTGAACTTCTTATACCAGAATGCCTTCTTTGTAGCTTTTGATGCAACGATGTGTTCTACTTTCATGGTGAAATCTACTATTACTGCCTATTTGGAACTGTTCCAACTGACAGCACCACCATTACACACAAATAGAATTTTAGATGTCGACTTTGGATCTTCTATATCAGACATAAAATCCGAGTCTGTACACCCTTGGACTTTGAGTTTTGTATTACCAAAAACCAAGAACATATACTTAGATCTTCTTAAGTACTTAAGGATACATTTCACAGAAGTCTAATATTCTTTTCCTAGATTTGATTGATAACTACTTGTGACACTCATAACATGGGTTATATCAGGTCATGTACATAACATAGCATACATGAGGCTCCCTATTGCAGAAGCATAAGGGATCTTGCTCATGCGTTCAATCTCCTCTGGTGTGTTGGGACACATTTTCTTCGAGAGATGAATGCCATATCTGAAGGGTATCAATCCCCTCTTGGAGTTTTCCATGCTAAACATCTTTAACACTTCCTCTACGTACATCTTCTATCAAAGACCTGGCATCCTATTCAGTCTATCTCTATAGACTTTGATTCCAAGAATGAATGATGCTTCTCCTAGGTCTTTCATGGAGAATTCTTTAGATAACCATATTTTAATTATGGTTAACATGAAAATATCATTCCCAATAAGGAGGATATTATCCACGTACAGTACGAGGAAAATAATAACACTTCCACTGACCTTTCTGAAAATACATGGTTCCTCCTCATTCTTGATGAAACTAAATAATTTGATCACATCATTAAAATGAGTATTCTAGCTACGAGATGCTTGCTTAAGTCTATATATAGACCTTTACAGCTTGCATACTTTATGATCAGTATCACTAGATGTGAAATCCAACGGCTGTTCCATATAGATATCTTTCTTAAGATATCCATTTAAGAACGTCGTTTTTACGTCCATTTGCCATATTTCATAATCGAAATAGGCTACAATAGCAAGCAATGTGCGAATGAATTTAAGCATGGCTACTGACGAAAAGGTATCTTGATAGTCAATGCTTTCATGCTGACTATAACCTTTTCCCACTAATCTAGCTTTGAATGTCTCTATATTCCCATCTTCACTAATCTTTGTTTTATAAATCCATTTACACCCAATAGGTACTATACCTTTTGGTGGATCTACCAAGGTCTAGAATTGGTTTGAGTGCATTGAGTCAATTTCTGACTTCATTGCCTCCAATCATTTCTCAAAATCGATATCTAATATTGCTTTGTTATAGGTTTTGAGATCATCAACATGAACTCCAATACCTATGAGGAATATTTTCTCTACTTTCTCTGAAATAGTACCTAAGTACCTCTTAGGGGGATGGAAAATCTTTTTCAATCTTTGAGGTGGAGGAAGTAGTGATTGCATCGGCTCAACCTGATTTGATTCCAAAGGATCCTTAGCTCTTTGCTCTTGGAAGCCTTTCTCCTCTAGCTTGATCTGCTTTCCAATGCCGTCATCTTGAATAAACTATTTTTCAAGAAAGATGGCATATCGACTCACAATCACATTGTAATCTTCTAGAATGTAGAAATAATATCCTAATGACTCTTTATGATATCCAATGAATCGAGCTCTAAAGAATCTACAGTCTAACTTGTTCGCTTATTGTCTTTTGATATAAGTCAGACAATCTCAAATTCTGAGATAACTTAGACTTAGTTTCTTCCCATGCCATATCTCATACGGTATGGTAGGAATGATTTTAGAAAGAACCCTATTCAATAAATATATAGTAGTTAACAAACTATATCCCCAAAGAAAATCAAGGAGATTTATGAAGCTCATCATGGATCGAGCCATATCTAATAGGGTCTGGTTCCTCCATTCTAAAATTTCATTGAGTTGAGGTGATCTAGGTGGAGTCCATTAAGAGACTATGATATTTTGCTTGAGATAGTCCAGAAATTTTTGACTATGGTATTCACCTCCTCGATCTGATCGAAGAATCTTAATGAATTTTTTAGTTTGCTTTTCTACTTCATGTCTGAATTCTTTAAACTTTTCAAAGGCTTCGACTTGTGTCTCATAAGATACACATACCCATATCGAGATAAGTCATCGATGAAGGTTATGAAGTAGATAAAATTGCCTTTAGCCGGCACATTAAATGGGCCGCACACATTAGTATGTACTAGGAAAAGTAAATCCGTTGCCCTTTCCCCATGTCCCAAAAAAGGGAGTTTAGTCATTTTGCCATGAAGACATGATTCACAAATTGGATATGACTCGAAAGTCAATGGACTCAATAGTCCAATTTTCTCTAATTTGTTAATCCTATCTTCAGCTATATGACCTAGTTTAAGGTGCCATAGATACCTATCATTTGGACTATCCTTGGGTCATTTTGATTTTATGGCATTTATATTTTACTCAATATTAAAAATAGATACATCAATATATAACTAGTAAAGATCGTTAATAAAGAAATCACTTGCAATTTTATTTCTTTCATAAAGAATGTTACAATGGTCCTTAAGAAAACTAATTACATAGCCTTCTAGTGCTAAACATGAAATAGAAATCAAATTCCTGCTTGTAGGCATATAATAACAATCCTTAAGTACTAAATCTAAACTAGATGATAGTCGAAGAGGATAGGTTTCCATGACCACAGTAGCAACCCTTGCTTTGTTTTCAATGCATAGGATCATGTCACCATCCCTCAGCCTCCTGCCATCCTCAAGACCCTACATGGATGTGCACAAATGAGCACTAGAACCAAAGTCAAGCACGCAACTGGATGCAGATGAAATTGTAAGGTTAGATTCAATAATGAGCATACCTTCAGAAGGACCTGCCTCCTTCTTTATCTTCAGGGTGATCAGGTATGTAGGACAGTTCCGCTTTCAGTGGCCATCAGTGTTGCAATGAAAATACTTTTCTTTGTTAGCGGCCTTCTTCTTTAGCTCTACCTTCTTTTATTTTCCTCCTTCCATCTTCTATCTTTTCACAGACTTCTTCTTCTTTCTAAAAGACTTTCTCTTGAAAGAAATTCATTCCATAGCAAATACTGAGCCATTAGAACCTTTCATTGAAAGCTCAGTAGTAACCAACATGTTCATAAGCTTGGCTAGAATATTCTAAAGTTTATGCATATGGTAGTTCATGATGAACTGCCCATATGCTTCAGTCAAGGATTGCAGAATTATATCATTCTAGATATCCAGGTCCAACTTCACTCCGAGCTTTTTAAGCTCTTTCAAGTCCTTGATCATCATCAAACAATGATCTTGGACTAACTGTCAATCATGCATTTTAGTCTTGAATAGTCATTTAGTGACTTGATATTTGGCTGCGTGACTCTGTTCATGAAACATCTCTTGTAGGTGAGCCAATATTTGACAGGCAGTCTTGATATATTCATATTGATGCTGAAGCTCATTAGACATCGAGCCCAACATGTAGTATCTAGCCTTGTTATCTTCATCTGTCTACTTATCAAGAGATGCTCTCTATTCAGTGGATGGATGAGTTGGCAAGGTGAGGGGATCCTGGTCCAATACATGAGTTAACATCTCGAAATCCAAAATAATTTTGAAGTTCTGAAGCCAATCCTTGTAATTGGATCCGATCAGTCTATGGGTGTCCAGGATACGTGCTAATGGATTGGATGCAGACATTTTGCTTTTTCTGTAGAGAGTCAAAGTTTCTAGTTAGATATTATAATTAAGACTTGACCAATTTATTTAGGAGTTTAATTTTTAAACAAATTAGCTTCCACTATTTTCTTGGATCCCTACACTCCCTCTGTAGAGATGTGAAAATCTCCATGATTATAGATTTCTAATGGATGGTGCAGTCCTACCAACTAACTCATCACCTCACCTAATAGTTATTGATAATAGATTAGCCAATGAGTGGATAACTCTTGTCCAATGATTCTCTAATCATGGTGCACCCAAACTTGATCTCTATTTCATGAATCTCACCGCGCCCGAAATGTTGATCCACTCCTTAGTTATGTTAGACCCACTATTTGCATAGATTGGATTTTTAATTAGTTCTCTCACCATATCTAAAATATTGAGCCCAGTTTATCCTCCAGCCTGTAGCATCCAATGTCTAATAGATATGGTTGCATATTTCTGATGGAACTGAACCACTATGACCAGTCGAGAATAATCAACTCCAAAAAGGGCCCGCATATCTACAATGGTGGAAGATCTTAGACTTAATCTTTTCTTAGGGAGATTTGATTTAGGTCTCTTTAAACTTGACTTACAATAGCCATAACAATTATGACTAATCTAGTGGCATGGGTTAGCTCAGATTGTTAACCACCTTAGATCAGGACTAGATTGACAAATATGGTCAGATAAGCGAGATCGATGGAAGGGATATATCATTAACTCAATAAGAATGCATTCAAGTCGAGTAGCTCATAATTAAAAATCAGTCGATCATAGTTGCCAGACTTACCTTAGACACCAAATTATTGCGTCAGAACTAATCAAGTTAGCCTACAATCCAGACTCTAACCCCTGAGCCTAATTAGGTCTTAGCAAGATCGATCACTCATGTGATTCAATCTTGATCCAGACTTAATCCTATTAGGCTGGTCAATTTAAGCACTCTTGATCCCATCTAACTAACTCTTGATTCGGTTTGATCAATTGCTAGACGTATTTGAGCTACCCAAGTTCGAATCCAATTTTATGAATATGTCTTAAATCTAAAAATTCTTAATTTTTAGACTTAACATATTTCATAATCTTAATTTTTAATTAAATTTAGGATTCATAAATAAAACATGTAAATAAAATCCTAGGATTTCAGGATCTAGAGTTTTGCAGAAAATAAGTTTTAGATTTTTGATTAAGGATGAACGCGCAGCATCCCTACACATCATAAGAACACCCCATCGAATGAAAGGAGAGGACATTTAAACCCTACTTTGTTCTTATGACCAGACGGTCAAGAGGAACGTCTTAATCAAAAATATGAAAATCATAAAACTAGTTAGATCTACATCATATATCTTATATATAAAAAAGAATTGATCTAACTATAAATATATTTTGCATACATCTTCATGTATCATATCATGCATGTTTTTAGATCTAAATTATCTCATAATCATCTAAAAAATTAAATTTAAATTGATCATATCAAATTAAAATCTATTCTAGATAATTATGTAGAACTATTCTACAACTAGTCTAAATATGCATTCATTATATCTCATATGAACAAAAATTAAATAACTTTATTTTCTATTTTTTAGATCTTATGATCATGCTAGACTATACATAGAATAATTCTATTCTACAATTAATCATGCATCTTGTACAACTTAGATCTAAATTATTTATTTTTTTTTTAATTTTTGATTTTAGATCTAATCACATCTAATGTGACATCTGAAATCATCAAATTATTAGATCAAAATTAAAATAAAATTAGATTCAATAAAAAATTCAACCTGGCTCTGATATCAATTGAAGAAAAAATCTTATTTTTCGGGTCAGGTTCATTCAGATCTGATTGGATCAAGAGAGATATTTCAAAAATTTTTCTCTTGGATCTAAACTGGATTTGAGAATTTTTAGATCTAATATTATTGATCTAATATACTAAAATAAAATAAATTAAAAATAAATTAAATATAATTAAATTTTATCTTATTGCGGGTAATCTGATTACCCTGAGATGATCCTGATGTCTATCTAAGGTTCTGGATCTAGCCACGTAAGTGCCGTGCCTCTATCGATATCCATTTGGATAGGATCTGGAGATCTCCTTTTTTATCATTTCTCCAAAAATCAGATCTGAATTTGATTTTAAAGATCTTCAAAACTCCTTTTGAAGATGTGAGTTGTCTCTTGCAGTAGTGCTACCTTCTTCCTTTTTTTGTTGCCTTTCTCTTGTTTGGATTGCACCAAAATTATGCCCAAAAATTCTTGGGCATGGATAGGAGAGAGAACACCTAAAGGTGGCATGGAGAAGGAAGAGGGGCAGTCTTGTGGCATGGGCAATGGGTCAAGCATCTTTGATCTTAGCGCAGATAGGATTTTTATAAAACCTATTGTGCCATGCAGTGCCACATCATCCCGGCCAATCATGGCTTTCTATGCAATCAGATCTAAATCTAATTAGCGAGATGACATCATTTGATCCAATTAGATGAGAGCCCCTTTGAATCATCCTTAGATGGTGCCAAGACTAGGTCCAAGCAGTCTTCTAGGCACCATCCAAGTAGAATCCCTGAAGTAATTGGAGTCCCATCTATACGGAACATCAAATGCTTTAACCATGGGTGCACGCCTCCCTAGGTGTGCATCCCTTATCCATCTACTTTTTAGCAGATGGACTAGTTCAAAAACTCTCTCCTATGATGGCTTGACACATGGGTAGATGTCTAAGTATCAAAGATCAATGTTTGACCAAATGTCCGAAATAGGATTTAGCAGGTGATGAAAAATAGTAGGTATTATCTCAAATTCATCTCATAAATTAAGACAACCCTTTTCTAACCTAGACAAGCTCCAATCAGACCAAGTAAAGGTACTTGAGTGAGCTCAGACACATTTGGCTCAGTTGAGACAAACTTTAATGGTAATTAAAGAAGAACATTAGGCTCAATTATGTGCTAGCATTATTTTCTTGAACTTAATTGAATCTAATTTAAATCAATTGAATTGGGTTAGTCCAATTGATGATATCCAGATCAAAACTCTTATTTGTATGACCTAGTTAGGTTTATTTCCATATGGTAATGAGATATGTCGTGATCTCTATCATCGACATCATCGAAACACCTTCTAATGGATCAGAACTTTTCTAATTCAGACAACTAGTATGATTGATCATCTAAATCATTCTAATTGCTCTCAAAATCTACCAGTGACACCTAACAGCATATGGTGGCAATCTATCAGAACTGAAAATGAACCTCTCGATGTAGTTACCTATGTGATTAAGTTCTTCTATCTTGAGCCTCAACTGGATTGGGGTTAAGATAATCTTGTCAAATCCTAATATCCATCATATGATTAATCATTCGATTCAAGTCCAGTGTGAAAATCTTAATAGAAACTCTTTCTATTATTTTACTCGATCATGGCCATGGTCTTATGGACTTGATTCTCATGATCATTATAGGACTACTCCTCATCTACTAAGGTAGATAAATTCCCTATTGGTGCAATCCAATTCCTACAATGAACATGCTATAGCCAACATACATCTCAGGGTTTTGAATGGCTAGGACACTGAGCCATGGTGTAGTCAAACTATAACACCCTCAAGGTAAACTGCTGATGCACCTCAGATCAAAGAACCAGACATACAACTATAGCTTCGAGCCAGTCATCGATGAGAAGATAGACTTCCTAATGACAACTCGAGGTTGTTACACTCAGTGCCCTCGTTCTCTAATGAGTACCTATACTCTCGCTCTGGTGTCTCTACACCGTAGACTCAAGACTCATCTACTATAAAGAAGCAATTGTACATCGACCTTCTAGATCAATCACCATCCTCATGATGATCTTACGGTCAGGAGCATTTTATGAGTTAATAATGAAAATTCATGTCTTAAATTTTCAACTCTTGAAAATAAGAACTATCATTGCCATTAAGTCAAGTGATGTATTGCAGACACTAAATACACATTATGATAGAAAATAATCCATTTTATTATTTATAGTCAAAATTATAATTTTGTCCTTAGAAGTGTATAACAAGTGTCAACCAATTTTGGCTTCTAGGGCACACATATCTAACAATGATCCTATTCCTGAAGAAGGAGTGCACAGATCTTTGTGAGTCATGTATCTTTGGCAAACAGCATAGGATGAAGTTTGCCATAAGTACCAAGCGCAGCAAGGGAGTGCTGGATTTAGTACACTTGAATGTGTGGGGACTAGCTCCTGTATTAGCTAGAGGTGGGGCAAAATACTTTGTTACTTTCATTGATGTTTTCTCAAGGAAGGTGTTGGTTTATCTGATCCAAGAAAAATTAGAGATGTTTGCCTGTTTTAGAGCCTGGAGAGCTAAAGTAGAGGAGTTAGGAAGATAGATAAAGTGTTTGAGGTCGGACAATGGAGGAGAGTATACTAGCCTGGAGTTCAGGAGGAACTATGAAGAAAATGGCATCAAATGCCATTACACGGTGAGGATGACTTTTCAACAGAATGGTATCATGGAGAGGATGAATCGAACACTCACCGAGAAGGCATAGAGTTTGAGGCTGCAGACATCACTCCCAAAGTCCTTTTAGGGTCATGCTCTAACTTTTTCTTATTTTCTTATGAATAGGTCTTCTCATTATAAGCTGAATGGAGGTATTCCAGAAGAGGTTTGGAGTGGAAAGAAGGTGAAGCTTGGCCACCTGAAAGTCCTCGGTTGCACAGCCTATGCACATGTGGAGGCAACCAAGAAGAGCAAATTGGATCCGAAATCTTAAAAGATGGCATTCATAGGATATCCATAAGGAGTCAAGGGGTACCTACTGTGGAACTTTCTAGCATAGAAGTCAATGATCAGCGGGAACATTATCTTTCATGAGAAGAGCATCTTGAGGAGGTCTGGGATGGATGAAACTGAAAAAATAAAGATGAACAGTAGTGGCCAGTCAGAGAATGATGGCATGTAGCTTATATCCACTTTTAGGAGTGTTCCTATTGAGGTGGAGCTGAAAAGAAAAGTATTGTCTCAGATTCAAAATAAGTATGGAGGGCCGACAGTTCAGACAGATGTATAGGAGCAGCCATAGACATAAGGTAGATATGTGCTAGTGGGAGTGGCTTTGCACAAGCCCCATCGTACTATTAAGAGATCGATCAGATATGGCATTGATGAGATTATCTCCTATGCACTCATCACTGCTAATGGAGATCCAGAGAATTATGTAGAGGCTATGGAGAGTGAGGATCATGATTCATGGATGCAGGTCATGATGGAGGAGATTGAATCACTTAAGAAGAATCAGATATGACAGTTGGTGGATCTTCTAGAGGGTGCTCAACCTATTGGCTCAAAGTGGATGTTCACAAAGAAAGAAGCACCTTTAGAATAAGATAGAGTTAGATTCAAAGCATGGCTGGTAGCAAAGGGATACTCACAAAGGGAAGGGATTGACTATGTAGAAATTTTCTCTCCTATGGTGCATCATACATCTATTTGAATTTTGCTGTCACTGGTGGCACAGCATAACATGAAATTGGATCAGATGGATGTGAAGATGGCCTTCCTTCATGGGACTTTGGAGGAAAGAATCTACATGAAGTAGCTAGATGGTTTCATGCAGATGGGATAGCAAGAAAAGGTGTGTTTACTCAGGATGTCTTTGTATGGCTTGAAACAATCTCCTCGTCAGTGGTATTGAAGGTTTGATAGCTTTGTCTTGAGCCTGGGTTTCAACAGATGTAAACATGATTGCTGTGTCTATGTCAAGGATGTAGATGAGGAGGGTGGCCTATACGTATTATTGTATGTAGATGATATGCTCATAGCCAGTAGAAGCATGGATGTTGTGAAAAGGTTGAAAAGGGCATTATCATCTAAATTTGAGATGAAAGATTTGGATCCAACTGAGAAAATCCTTGGAATGGAGATTTGCAGAGATAGATGCAAAGGAGTGCTCCATTTGTCATAAGAAAAGTATATCTAGAAGGTTCTAGAGAGGTTTGGGATGGAGAAGGCCTATAGAGACGTCATTGCCGAGCCATGTCTCTCTCTAAGTTATAATGCCTCCAGTTAGAAAAGGAGAGAGAGTACGTGGAGCAAGTCCCTTATGCAAATATTGTAGGCAGTGTGATGTATACTATGGTGTGCTATAGATCAGATATAGCACATGCTGTGAGCATGATTAATAGATACATGGCTAACCTTGGGAAGGAACACTGGAAAGCATTGAAATGGATATTGAGATATTTGCATGGAATAAGAGATTATGGTTTGGCATTTGGTGGGCAGTCGAGAGGATTTGGAGAATAATTTATGAAGATGTATGAAGGTTCAGGTCCTTTGGAAGGGTTTGTTGATACAAATTATGCTGGTGATCTTGATACAAAGATGTCTACTACTGGATACCTCTTCTATGTATATGGTGGATCAGTGTCTTAGAGATCCACCCTTTAGTCAATCATGGCCTTGTCTACCATAGAGGCTGAGTACATTGGGATAACGGAGGCTACAAAGGAAGCCCTTTGGCTTAAGAGGCTGATTGATGAGTTGGGGGTAGAGCAGAGCAATGTTACACTATTCAGTGATAGTCAGAGTGCTTTATTATTAGTATAGAATCCAGTCTATCATGCGTGCACAAAGCATATAGACATGAGGTACCATAGGATCAGAGAGCTGGTGGAGGAAGGTGAAGTGAAACTGATGAAGGTCCATAACAAGGAGAATCAGTTTGATGCACTCACGAAGGTACTCTGCAGAGATAGCTTTCAGAGATGTGTGGCATGGATAGGTCAGTTGAGAAGAGATGAGTTCACAAGGACCTGAAAGCACCAAGATGAAGAATGTGAACTCAAAAGTGGCACTCCCAAGTCTTGAAAACATGAGAAGATGGATCATGGAAAGATAGGAGCGAGCCAAAAGAAGAATCAACCTCACTAGCAAAGTTCAGAAACTGGGTCGGCTCACTCTAAGACTGAGTCGGCTCAGTCCAGCACTGGGTCAGCTCAGTCCAGGACTGGGTTGGCTAGGTCTTAGAGGAAAATCCAGATAGAGAGCAGCATTTTTGGACTATTGACATGGTACACAACTGGGTCAGCTTAGTCTGGGACTGAGCCGACCCAATCGCAGGTTAGCCAGCTCAGTTTGAAACTAGGCCGCCTCAGTTTTCATGGATTATTATTTTATGTACATAGGTTGTTTGGGTTTGGAGTTTTTTCTATAAACTTGGGCTTGACCCTTTATAAAGTATATATACTGAAAATAAGTCAAGGTTGTAAGTATGCTGAAATATACTGAATAAAAGCTCTTTTCTTCTAGAAATCTCTTCTTCTCTTCTTCTCTATTTGTTGATTTATTTGATCATGCTTCCATAGAGACCTCTAAGAAGTACTTCCTTGGCTAATCACCAGTGGCCACGCCGATCCATGTGAGAAGAGCACGTATTTCCAATATGGGGTACCCTGTAAACAAGCATTTATCGGACCTAGGTTCAAGCTTCTTTGGCTACAAATATTTTACACAAGCCAGACATTCCCAAATCCTAAAGTGACAGAGTGTCGGCTTACACCCAATCCATATCTCATATGGAATCTTTGTAATAAACTTTCTTGAAATATTATTCAAAACAAAATAAGCAGTCCTGAGTGCATACCCCTAGAATGAATTTGACAGACTCACAAATTCCATCAAAGACCAAACCATGTCCAACAAGGTTCAATTCCTTCTCTCAAGCACACTATTATGCTGTGGTGTTCCAGGAAGGGTCTATTATAAGAGAATTCTATTTTCTCTTAGATACATCAAAAATTCATTGGAAAGTTATTCACCTCCTCAGTCTGACTGAAGAGTTTTAATACTCTTTTTAAGTTATTTTTCTATCTCATTTTCATATCATTTGAACATTTCAAATGAATTGAATTTACTCTTCATAAGATAGACATACCCATACCTCGATAGGTTGTCAGTAAATGTAATAAAGTAATAATACCCACCTCTAGCACTTGTATTCATATATCCACATACATCAGTATGTACTAGACCTAGAAGCGTAGTGGACTGTTCTTTCTAGTAAAAGATGATTTGGTCATCTAACCAAGAAGGCAGGACTCATAGGTATTCAATGATTTATAATCATCGATGTCAAGGATATGCTCCTTGACCAACTTGTTAATCCTATTCTTGTTTATATAACCAAGCCTACAGTGCCAAAGATAGGCATCCATAACATTATCTAGTTTCAGATATTTATTTGATGTGTACATTAAACTAATAAACTTTGATAAAATATAAATGCCATTCCATGCATTACTGTAACACCATTCATAATGATATCATTGTAATTTTCTTTTATTGACAAATAATAACTATCCTAGGCCAAAAACCCAACATATATTATGTTCATCATAAAAGATGGACAATAGTGACAATCACTTAAAATAATATTATGATGTTTGAAAAATAGCTCAAGAGTTTTTAATGCTAAGACTAAAAATTTACTTCCATCCCCAACATTAAGGAATCTATCACCATTCTCAAACTTTCTGCTGATTTGAACTCCATGCAATGAATTGCATATGTGAATAGGACTCTCAGTATCTAATACCCAAGTAGATATATCACAAATGAAAAAATTATAACGTGTTATTATATAACAGCCTTGATCACCAATCACTTGTTGATTTTTTTCTATTCAGCTTATTCAGGTCAAGAGGACCATTCCTCTTTGGGTCTACCTGAATAGGGTTAACACTAGACACCTTGTTCTCAGGTCCTAAATGCTTGCCACTGACCAACAGTGAATGGAGCAGACTAACACTAGCCATTCTATTTATCTAAAAGAAAAATATGAAATCTTATTAATGCTTGAATTAATTAATCCTAAAGACTTGGACTTTAATCTAAATATCCTCCTACTATTTTTATAAATTGGTAGCCTCTACCTCCAATTCAAGTAATTACACAAACTCGTTAGTGGGTACTAGAATCCACATAGATTATAAATGGGCTCGAGAAAAGCTCTGGCCAACTTGTGTGCATATATAGGTAGGTTCATAACCAATTACTTTTTTAAATAATTTTTAGTATTTAGGTGTTGCCCTAGAAGCCAATTCAGTAGGCTATGGCCTCCACTGAAAAGGTATGGTTAGGTCCAACCATTAACACGATTGAGTTCAGTGGATCAAACTAATGTTGACCAGGCCTAAGAAAAGCTCTGCCCAACCTGATCACCATTAAGAGAGTGCGACCTAATCATTATATAATAGATAGTAATTCTAGTATCCAGATGAACACAAGGTGTAAGGCACCTCCAATATCCATCCAGAACGTTGGACTCATTACTATTCATCTTATTGAGAGGTTATGACTTGGTTATCCCCATAACTTAATTATTTTTAAGGACTTAATGATTTAGAGGATTTAGGTTATTTATGATTTAAGGATAAATAGGACATGGACTAATTACTCTCACTGACTTCATCAAGTCAAATCCTCCCACTGACTTCACCAAGTCAATTGGTTAGGACTAGGATCAATTTCAGTCCATGGGTACCTAATTTAGTCTTACAGATTGAAATTAGTCAAACAAATTCCTAGTGACATGGGTTAGCTCGAGTCACCAAGTGATCTAATCAAATCCTAATCAACCATATTGGCTAGGTAAGTAAGATCAGTGGAAGGAATATGCTATTAACTCATCAAAGATCGAATCAATGCGAGTAGTTCTTAATTAAAAATCACTAATTTAGACTGCCAAACATATCTTAAACACCAACTGATTAATTAGGTTTAATCTGATCAATCTACTAATTTTAGGCTTAACTGCATAGCCATGAATCAAGTCCATCTTGGTCTAGTTAAAGATATGAACTTGTCCAACTAAGACTATTGAAGTAGAATCTAGAGTGTCTTTGACCTAATCTAATTCAACATTTAGTTAGTTTTGATTAATTACTCTAGAATAATCCATTCTTTAACTAACCTTAGGTCTAACCTAATTAATGTACCTAATTCATCTAATTCATTAACCCACAACTTATGCAAATGTCTTAGAATCTTTAATTCACAATTATAGACCCTATAGATAATATTTAATTCTTTTGATTAAGTTTTAGAGCTGATGGATTGAGGTTCGGCATTTTAAAAATAATTTTTAAATTTTAAAAGATTTTATTTTCTATTCACTAAATGGATTGACTCATTTCAAAAATGGGTTAGCTTATTTCATAAACAGCAATCTATTGCTAGTTTCATAATAGAAAATAAAACATATAATAAAAATTAAACTATGAATCAATTTTTAGATTAAATCTAAGCATGTTTATATTTAACTTTCATGTTAAAATAATTTAAATAAAATTCTTTCACTATTTATCTTAATAAATGAGTTCAAGGTGGCACCCCTACCGTCATAAGAGATTCCCACTGAATGGAAAGAGATGGCCTTTAAACCATACTTGTCCCTTATGATCGGATGGCTTGATAGCTCATTCATCCTTAATTACTAAGTTATCTGGATCTAACATATCAAATATGCTAATATTTAATTTTTGTAGTAACATATTAAAACATGTTAAGCAACCGATGCTCTGATGCCGTTGTTGGAAATCATGCAGGGTTTTTAGCATGCATTTCTAAAATATTTTTGAAATTAAATAGCAGTGGAAGCTAAAATTAATCTACTATTAACTCTAAGCATGCATTGATCATATCAATAAATCCTACTCAGGTTTTAGACATGCTAATATGTATTGAAAATTTAAATGTGATCGATCAAGAAATCATATTTGTTGATCGATTGGAGTTTAGATTTAGATATCCGTACATGGATAGCTGATCTCTATAATCTAAATCTTTCAAAAGAAGCTTTGGTGTCGTACTATAGCTACACACTCATTCGGCCTTATGGTTGGTCCACACGAAGCTCCTAGTCCTAACCAACTCCACCAGAGTGCTAGCTCCTCATCAGGGCCTTCGATGGCTGATCTTCGATCGATCCAATCGATTGCCTTCTTTCTGATCCCCTAGATGTCCTAAAGAGTTAGATCATGTACATTGGAGGATGATGAGGTAGTGGTGAAAATTTGGTGGTGATCGGGTACTCACAATACTTGATCTCTCCACCCAAACCTAGAGTCCCAACTCTAGGGTTTCACACACCTAGAAAACCCTGACACCAAGAAATCTTCGCACGCCCCCTCTCTTTAGAGTTTTCCTATGAAAGAAATTTTCATGAGAGAAGGACTCTCCTATCTGCCGTACACCCACTTCCAAAAATAATTTGAATGGGCATCCAAAGAGAATAAAATGAAGAAGGACTTCAGAAAAGAAATTTGGTACAGGAACTACTATTGATCCTTCCATGCACAAGACAAGCCCTCCTTCTTTGATTTCCTCTCTCTTAGAAACCCCTCACATTGCATCACCCTCTTTTGTCACATGCCAAAGAAAAATCCCATTTAAATTGTCTTGGAAAAAGTGGGAATACCACATGCAAAGGATAATAGAGAATCATTCAATTTCTTCCAACCAATAACCAATTATCTTGAATTCAAAATTCAAGACAAAATTTAAATCCTTTCTAATGTTTGAAAAGGTGGTTAACATATAGAAGGACTCTCCTTCTAGTGTGCACACCCACCTTTAATCTAATTAAATGTGGTAACAAAAATAGGGTGGCATAAGGAGAAGATAAGAATGTAAGTTAAAGTGGTTCGCTTGAATTCAAAATTCAAGCAACAATCCTATCCACTTTCAAACACCAAGACCCGATCAAATGGTGCACAAATTCCTTCTTAGGCATGGAATAACTTCATGAAAAAATTAGAGTGTGTGTGGGAAAAAAGTGAGGAAAATTCTAAGGGATGGGCGCATGAGAGAGTTAAAATTCAAATCTTATTTGACTTGGTCTAAATTAGTTCCAACAAAATCAATTAATTTAGATCCAATTAGATCAGATTAAATCCAACCAAATTAGGTTTAACCCAATCCAATAAATTTCTAATCAAATTAAAAATTAATTAGATCCAGCCCTTGATCAAATCAGGGTCGAATCTCTCATAGCGATTAGGTCATCACATAACCTAATCGGGACAAATCCAATCGAATCTGATTCGATTAGATTTGATCGAATCTGTATCGCTCAATCAAATTAAGCTAATTAGCAATCAAATTGCTAATTAATTCTTCAATAACTATACAGTTTCAATCAAGTGGATGTTTGGATAATACAGTCTCATCTACATGAAACTCCTCAAGAGTCCCAAATCAGTGGGACTCTTGAACCCAGTGTTCCAAATAAATGAAACTCACAATCACAGAGTCCCAAACTAGTGGGATGCTTGATCAGAATGTCCTAAATAAGTAGTACTCAAAGTTTTGATCTAGTGGAACTCTTGATCATAGAGTTTTAGGTTATTAAGACTCTTGACCTGAGAGTCTCAGATGAGTAGGACTTAGAGTCCTAGTCTAGTGGGACTCTTGGTCATAGAGTCCTAGTCAAGTGAGACTCTTGACCATAGTATTCTAGATCATTAGGATTCTATATCAGCCATTAAATCAGATAGGAACTCCTATTGTGTGTGACTCGATAGGTTTGAATGCTAAGTCGGTAGCACAAGAATCAATTTTCTATACCAATCGATATGACCATTTAGAAATGGTATCCGATGTCTGGATAGATTGAATAGTTGTATTGCAACATCGATGAACCTATGGTATATGGTAATCACATAATTCATCCCCTTGATCTCAATGCTCAAAAGATGATCTAGGATTTAACTATCAATCCTGGAAAGTCATCTACAATGTATTTCAAAATTTAGTGTCCATCGACTGGACTACCTCAACCGAGGTTTTCCTAAATTGAAATATAGTGATGCACTTGCTCCAACACTTGGAGGGATCAATCCCATCATGACTCATGCATCGACTTCACAAGTACTTTACTACAACTAGTAGCCTTTCATCATTGAATTAGAAATTCAGATAGTCCGATATCTAAGTGCAGTGAGTTGCTTGCAAGTCTCCATGGTGATCTCAGGTTTGAGAGATACTTATACGTATGAGCTCAAAAGTGGCACTCCTAAGTCTTAGAAATATGAGAACATAGATCATGAAAAGATGGGAGCAAGCTAGTAGAGAAATTAGTCCGGATAGCAAAGTTCAGAAACTAAGCCGACTCATCCTAAGACTGAGCCGGCAAAGTTAGGAATAGGGCCGACTCAGTCCAGGACTAGGTTGGCTATATCCTAGAAAAAAATTTAGACAAAAAGTAGCATTTTTGGATTATTGGCATGGTACACAACTAGGTCGATTCAATCTTAGACTGAGCTGACCCAATCACAGGTTAGCCAGCTCAGTCTGAAACTAGGCCGGCTCAATTTTTATGGGTTTATTTAATGTACGTGGGATGTTTGAATTTTGGAGAGTTTTTTTATGAGCTTGGGGCTTGAACCTTTTGTAAAGTATAAATACTAAAAATAGGTCAAGGATGTATATGATGCTGAATTCATGGAATAAAGTTCTTTTCTTTTGAAAAATTCTTGTGCACTCTTTCTCTCTTTTCTTTTGAATCCATTATTTTACTTCCGTGTTGATTCAAGAAGATTTTTCCTTATTGGTTGGCTAATCATTGATAGGATTGGTGTACAGGGCGAAAGCATGGATTTCATAGCAAAATTATGAAATCATACAAACCAAATCCGAACCCTAGGACCATCTTATTAGCAATTAAATCATATAATATGCATTTGTAATATAAAAGAAAGTATTACAAAGCCGACAGTAGTCCGTTAGGGGTTCCACCAAGTGCCCACGTGTTCACCCTCCAACGTTGATCCACACGGAGACTTGATCAAGACACCAGCACCTTTGATTTATATATAATTAAAATTTTAATAATAAAAACTTTAATTAAATCACCTTCCTTGCCTCTCCTTACCTATCTTTCTCTTTCCTTATCTTCTTAATTTTTCTTCCTAATTTCTTTGTCTTAAAATGACTTCTTATCCTTATAAGGATAAGGTCTAGATAAGAGAAGGGAAGAAAAAAAAATTGATCAACAAGAAAACACTTGTAAGAAAGAAAGATAATTTTTCAACCATCGAACTCATGGTGCGCACCCTTATTTATAATGTACGTAGGGGTGCCAACATATTTTCTCGCACCCTTTCCATATTATTATCTCATGTCCCTTCAGCCTATCTCAGACCATATCAAATAATAATGACATGTAGACTTAGTCAAAGAGGTGCCTTAAAGCAGAAGGACTCTTGGACTAATTCTACAAAAGTTATTTATGAAGAGTCGCAAGCTTTCATTTTTGGCACCATCATATACAACCATTAGATCAGATAAGAAGGCCATCCAATGGCCTTGATGTGGGATGCCCATTCAAAAAAAATGGCGTGGAGAGGATCTTTGAAAAGTCAAAGTCCCAAGGGACTTTGACTTAGCCCAAGAGGCATCAAGGTATAGTGGGCGGCAAGGAGTCCAGGGCGGCAATGAGTCCTGGGCGACAAAGGGTCCCTTCTTATGCAAATATTTAAATAGATAACAAAGTTTTTAACCTATAGCAGGACTCTTTTGCACCCCATATCTGATGTCCATGCTTATTTGAAAAATATACGCAACATGAAAAATAGGAAAAGTCAAAGAAGGTAGGCGCCAACTTAATCCCATGTGCCAAAGACTCTTTGCGCATGAAAGACTTCCCACGCACAAGAGAGAGACACTCTAGTGTATGGGATTCTAGTATGTGATACCCCATCTAAAAACTAATCAATCTAGGTTAATCCAATTCAAGTCCAAATCTAATTTGGCTCAAATTGGTTCTTAATTAGCCCAAATCGAAAGCTGATTCGAATCCAATTCGAATCTAGGTGCTAGGATTTGCTAGATGTACTAGCATGTTCATCTTACAAACATGGTCTAATCTAATTAGATCCTCAATCAATTCCCTTTGTGTGTGACCCATTAGATTTCACATCTAACCAGCAGTGCGTCTGGGTGTGATTTGACCTAATCTGGTTAGAACTCAACCAAACCAATTTAGGTCAAAACTAGCCTACCCAATTTGACTTAATTAGAACACTTTCTAATTTAATGATCAAATTAAAATTTTAATTTGATCGAACCCACAAGACATGATTGACGTCTAGCAACATATTGTGACTTCTCGAAAGATGTAAAATTTTGATGGAAATACCAAAAATATCCTTTAGTGAAAAGTTACCATGCAACTAGATCCTTCGATCACCCTGCATCCTGAATATGACTCTGAATATGAAAATATGTCAATCCCAATATCATATTCATTTCTCTTTCAATCTTATAACAATAATTTATTTAATAAAATATTAGAAACTATTTCTAATTTTTTATCATGCTTCGATCAAAGTCTTTCTGAATCATCATTTGTTTGAAGTAGGTAGGATGCAATTTCCTCTTACCAGGAGTGATCGATTCCATGTTAACCTACTCACAACCTTATTATATATAATTCACTATATTTAGATCATCCCGTACATGACTAAGTCATGAATGAGTATGAACCAAAATATGGATTCATATATATAAGGTTCTATGGTAGTTTCAGGTTAAAGGATTACATGCACAATTCCACTATAAGAACCATCTATTGACATGTAGATAAGACTTCATTAGATATTCTTGACTTGGATCAATTCAGTGAACTCATTCTCTAATGAGCACCCACATTCTTGGATTAGTGTCGTACACAAGTTATTATGAGATCAATCACCCTCTCAATCGAGCATACAAAGGATGTGCTAGTCTTACAAAAAAACATTAATCCCCTACTCAATGTCCCATCGACTTGGAATGTTTTAAATTGGGTTTTCAGGTTTTAGGTCTCACTGGTATGATCTCATCATAATCCTAAAACCATAGCCCTAATTTATGGGATTCATCATAATCTTAAATAAGTAATAAGATACTGCATATGATGAAATAAATATCTTTATTTATTTTTAAATGTCATTACATGAGTTTGGAAGACAAAAAAATAGCCCAAAAAAATAAATTTTGATTGGCTTGAGGGCATATTTGTTTCAATCTCCCACTTGCACTAAAGCCAATCGCCCTTATATTTTAGTCCCATACAATCAAGGTGGTGATCAAACAGTTGCAGTGATAAAGCCTTAGTTAATGATTCTGCTATGTTGTTCTTTATGTCAACTTGTTCTATGACTACATCGTATCTTTCAATAATTTCACGAACGAGATGGAAGCATCTTAGAATGTGTTTTGATTTATGATGAGACCTAGGTTTTTTTGCTTGAGCAATAGCTCCAGTATTATCATCGTAAAGTGGTACTGGATTCTTAATTTCAGGAATAACATCCAATTCAGTGATGAACTTCTTCATCCAGACAGCTTCTTTGGCGGCTTCACTAACAACTATATATTCTGCTTCAGTAGTTGAGTCAGCTATAGTTGGCTGCTTAGTACTCTTCCAACTCACTGCTCCACCATTCAGAGTAAAGACATATCCTGACATGGATTTGCTATCATCTGGGTCTGATTGAAAACTAAAGTCAGAATATGCTTCTAGTTTAAGATTAGAACCACCATATACTAAAAAATATCTTTAGTCCTTCTCAAGTACTTAAGAATATTTTTCACAACTTTTCAATGATCCTCTCTTAGATCAGCTTGAAATCTACTTGCAATGCCTAAGGCATAAGCAACATTAGCCCTATACATAACATAGCATACATTATTGATCCTACAACCGAAGCATAAGGAATAGAACTCATTCTATTTCTCTCTTTAGGTGTCTTTGGAGACATCCTTTTAGAGAGATGTATGCCTTGACTCATGGGTAAGTAACCTCTTTTACTCCCATCCATACTAAATCTTTTCAGTATTAAGTCAATGTACCTAGATTGGGACAAGCCTAGCATCCTCTTAGATCTATCTCTATAGATCTTTATTCCTAGTATATAGGATGCTTCTCCCAAATCTTTCATGGAAAACTTATTTGATAGCCATAATTTGACTGATTGCAACATTGGGATATCATTCCCAATGAGGAGTATGTCATCTACATACAAAACCAAGAAGACTATGGTTCTCCCACTAGTTTTCTTGTACACACATGGTTCATCCACATCCTTGATGAAACCAAACTCTTTGACTGTTACATCAAAATGGATATTCCAACTCCTTAATGCTTGCTTTAATCCATAAATGGATCTCTTAAGCTTGCATACCTGATTTGATCTCTCATTTGACTCAAATCCCTTTGACTGTGACATATAGACCTCCTCCTCAAGGAAACCATTAAGGAAGGTAGTCTTCACATCCATTTTCCATATTTCATAGTCGTGGTATGTTCCTATGGCAAGCATAAAGTGAATAGATTTGCATGAGCAATAGGTGAAAATGTTGAAAATCATTATAATGTTTCATCATAATCAATCCCCTATTTTTGCCTAAAATCCTTAGCCACCAATCTAGCCTTACAGGTTTCAATTTGACCATCTGCTCCAATCTTTTTCTTAAAAATCCATTTGCATCTAATAGGATTTATGTCCTCTGGTGCATCCACCAAAGTCCATACTTTGTTAGTGTGCATGGATTCCATTTCGGATTGCATGGCAGCCAACCATTTGTAAGAGTCCTTACTTTTGACTGCTTCCATATAGGTCAGAGGTTCGTCATTCTTAATGACTTGGGCTTCATTGTTCTCAATGATGAATCCATACCTCACAGGCGTATGTCAAACTCTTTTAGACCTACGGATAGGAGTTATGTATTCTGATTCTTTTATGTGATTATTTAGTTGAGAAATTTCTATTTATTTTTTTTGAACTTTACTAAGTTCAATATTTCTGCCACTACCCTTTTCTAGGATAAATTCTTTTTCCATAAAAGTTGCATGCCTACTTATAAATATCTTTTGTTCGGTAGGGTGGTAGAATAAATATCCTATACTATTTCTAGGATATCCTATAAATAGACATCTGTCTGATCTAGCATCAAGCTTATGTTCAAAATTTTTTTTGACATATGCTAGACTATCCCATATCTTAAGATACTTAAGATTAGGTTTCTTACTTCTCCATATCTCATATGGAGTACTAGATACAGATTTAGAAGGTACTCTATTTAAGATATAAATTATGGTCTCAAGGACATGACCCCAGAAGGAAATAGGTAATTCAATGAAGCACATCAAGGATCATACCATATTTAATAAGGTATGATTTTTTCTTTCAGCTACATCCTTTAATTATGGTGTATAAGAAGGTGTCCATTCGGAGAGAATCCCTTTAACTTTAAGATAGTCCAGAAACTCACTAGATAAGTATTCTCCTCCCTGATCAAATCGAAGAATTTTTATACATTGTCTAGTTTATTTTTTGACCATACTTTGATACTCTTTAAATTTATCAAAGGCTTCTGATTTATGTTTCATAAGATACACATATCCAAACCTAGATAAATTATCAGTGAACGTTATAAAATAAGAGTATCCTCCTCTGGCTTGAGTTGTCATTGGACCACATACATCCATATGTATAAGTCCTAATAACTCATTTGTCCTTTCTCCATGTCCACTAAATGGAGTCTTGGTCATTTTACCCATGAGACATTATTCATAAGTTTCTAATGATTCATAATCAAAAGGATCAAAGAACTTTTCTTTGTATAACTTGTTAATCCTAGCCTCACTAATATGACCTAATTGGCAATGCTAAAGTAAAGTATTATTTATGTCATCTCTCTTATGTTTTCTATTTTTATTAATATGAAATCTATTGTCATCCAAACATAGAGTCAACAAACCATTGTTAAATATGCCAAAACAAATATTTTGATTAGAATATTTAATCAAGCAACCTTCGCTCGTTACATTAAGACCATAATCTTATTTTAATAGCAAGGGAATAGATATAATATTTCTAATGATCTTAGGCATATAATAACAATTTTTAAGCTCTAAGATCTTCTCAGAAAGTAACTTCAATATATTTGTTCCTACAGCTTCTACTTGGATAGACTCTCCTCTAGCGCCATAGAGCTTGAAATTACCCTTCTTCAAACTCTTAATTTTCTGCAGCCCTTGTAAAGATTTATAGATATGAAAACCACAGTCGGTATCTAATACCCAAGAGTTTGAAATGAAAGAATTTAATAATAATATAGTATGTATCTCATACATACCTTTTGGTACATTATTTGCATCAGACATCATGGTTGCAAGGTAAGCCTTGCAATTGCTCTTTCAATGATCTATTTTGCTGCAGTGAAAATAGGTCATATGTCCGAAGACCTTCTTCCCCTTTTTCTTCTTATTTATACCACCTTTAGGATTCAACCTTCTTTTTGAACCCTTTTTGCCTGCCTTCTTCTTGGAGATCCCATCCACAAGAAGAAGTGGAGCCTTATCCTTCTTGATATGGCTTTCTACTATCTTGAGCATATTTAACAGCTCAGGCAAGGAAGAATTTAGTTTGTTCATATGATAGTTTATGATAAATTGAGAAAATGATTCAGGGAGTGATTGCAGGATCAAATCCTGACTTAACTCTCCATCCATAACAAAACCTAATTGACTTAATCAAGTAATTAGGTCAATTACTATCAAAACATGATTTTGTATGGATGTTCCTTCTGTCATTCCTGCATGAAATAATTGCTTAGATATCTCATATCTAGCAGTTCTACTATGCTCTCCATAAAGCTCTTTTAGATTGAGCAATATGGACTGAGTGTCCATGCCATCATGCTGCCTCTGTAATTCATTACTCATAGAGACAAGTATCATGCATTTGACAGTAAAAAAATCATTTTGCCACATCTTGTATGTGGACTTATCTTCATCTGTGGCATCTTTCTCTAATGGCTTAGGATCAGGAGCATCAAGAATATAGGAGAGTTTTTCTTGACTTTATACTATTTTTAGGTTTCTCAGCCAGTCCACATAATTCTGATTAGTCAATTTATTTAAATCCAAAATTGAATGCAATGAAAGTGAAGAAGCCATTTAATCTACATAATAAAGAACAATACATAAGCAAACAACTCATGATGGCAAACATAATTAAATTAAAATTTTAATTTAATTATGTTTTCCATTATTTAATCAAAAATCATAACCCTCTAATTGATTTTCTTAGTAAGAATAAGACCCTAATTTCTTACAAAAGATCTTGTGATTGCACGACAAACCTGATATAAGTTCAAAGGTAGGAAACTCTTTTCAATTGCATTTTATGCAACTCTTAAAAAATTTTTCCCTCTAAAATATTAATAGCCTTGTGTTAGCACAACAAACTTTAATGTTTTAGTTTAAGTAGAACCCTTCATTTCTATACAGTCAAAATAAAATATAACTGATTTTGTGGTTACACAACAAAGCAGTATATTCAAAATGCTGTAAGCATCTCAATGTACTAGATTAATATTATATCATTTTCTATGATAGATCTTATGGTTACACAATAAAACTAATATGGTTCTAGACATAATAAGAACCTAGTATAAAGGAAGGCCTTAATGTAGTGAATATAATACTAAACATTTCAATCTAGAATTAAATTAATCGAATTGTCTAGATAAGTAGGAGAGAAGTGGGAGTCCTCCCATTGCTTTTCTTAGACACTAATAAATTGGCCAGGTCAGACAATGAAACCAATTAAAAAACTGCATTCTCTTAACCAATCATAAACCATTTTTTCTAGACACTGATTGATCAATTAGACATCCCAATTGATTTAGCTATAGGTTAATTATACTACAACTTAATATAATTTTTAAAGAGGGATTTAAACGGTCTCGATGCACATTATGATTTAAATCAAACTAAATACGTAAAAGCATCAATTATGATAATATATATATATATATATTAATATGTATAATTATTCTAGGACAACCATCATTACATAGTGAATACTTTCCACTATGTCAGGGCAACCATTACAGAATAATATATACATCATAATCTCATTGTGATAAATAAAAATATGATCTCGTCATATAAATAACATGCTAATAAAAAGATTATATCATATTTTTTATTTATGCTATTATATTATAAGCAAAGCATTATATGATTTAACCTAATAAGGCTTGCTCTGATACCACTGATAAGATTGGTGTACAGGACGGAAGCATGAATTTCAAAGCAAAATTATGAAATCATACAAATCAAACCCAAACCCTAGGACCACCTTAGTAACAATTAAATCATATAACATGCATTTGTAATATAAAAGAAAGTATTAGAACATACCTCTTATCACTAAACTCTGAATTATCCCTAATTATCGACAACAGTCCGTTAAGGGTTCCACTAGGTGCCCACGTGTTCTCCCTCCAACGTTGATCTACATGGAGACTTGATCAAGACACCAGAACCTCTGATTAATATATAATTAAAATTTTAATAATAGAAACTTTAATTAAATGGGCAAGACCTTCCTTAGCCTTTATGTCACCTTCCTTGCCTCTCCTTATCTATCTTTCTCTTTCCTTGTCTTCTTAATTTTTCTTTCTAATCTCTTTATCTTAAAATGACTTCTTATCCTTATAAGGATAAGGTTTGGACAAGAGAAGGGAAGAAAAAAAAATTGGTCAATAAGAAAATACTTGTAAGAAAGAAAGATAATTTTTCAACCATCGGACTTATGGTGCGCACCCTTATTTATAATGTACGTAGGGGTGCCAACACATTTTCTCACACTCTTTCCATATTATTATCTCATGTCCCTTCAGCCTATCTCACATATTATCAAATAATAATGACATGTAGACTTAGTCTAAGAGGTGCCTTAAAGCAGAAGGACTCTTGGACTAATTCTACGTAAGTTATTTATGAAGAGTCGCAAGCTTTCATTTTTGGCACCATCATATACAACCATTAGATCAGATAAGAAGGCCATCCAATGGCCTTGATATGGGATGCCCATTTAGCAAAAATGGCATAGAGATGATCTTTGAATAGTCAAAGTCCCAAGGGACTTTGACTTGGTCCAAGAGGTGTCAAGGTAGAGTGGGTGACAAGGAGTCCTGGACGGCATGGAGTCCTGGGCGATAAAGTGTCCCTTCTTATGCAAATATTTAAATAGATAATGGAGTTTTTAACCTATAGAAGGACTCCTTTGTGCCCCATATCTGATGTCCATGCTTATTAGAAAAATATACGTAATATAAAAAATAGGAAAAGTCAAAGAAGGTAGGTGCCAACTTAATCCCATGCGCCAAAGACTCTTTGCACATGAAAGACTTCCCATGCGCAAGAGAGAGACTCTCTGATGCATGAGATTTTGGTATGTGATGCCACATCTAAAGCCCAATCAGTCTAGGTTAATCCAATTCAAGACCAAATCTAATTTGGCTCAAATTGGTCCTTAATTAGCCCAAATCGGAAGCTGATTTGAATCCAATTCGAATCTAGGTGCTAGGATTTGCTACATGTGCTAGCATGTTCATCTTGCAAACATGGTCTAATCTAATTATATCCTTAATCAATTTTCTTTTTGTGTGACACATTGGATTCCTCATCTTACCAGCAGTGGGTCTGGGTGTGATTTGACCTAATCTGGTTAGAACTCAACCAAATCGATTTAGATCAAAACTAGCCTACCCAATTTGACTTAATTAGAACACTTTCTAATTTAATGATCAAATTAAAATTTTAATTTTATTGAACCCACAAGATAAGATTGACGTCTAGCAACGTATCATGACTTCCCAAAAGATGTGAAATTTTGATGAAAATACCAAAAATATCCTTTACTAAAAAGTTACCATGTAACTAGATCCTTCGATCACCCTGCATCCTGAATATGACTTCGGGTATGGAAATATATCAATCCCAATATCATATTCATTTCTTTTTTAATCTTATAATGATGATTTATTTAGTGGAACATTAGAAACTATTTCTAATTATTTTATCATGCTTTGATTAAAGTCTTCCTGAATCATCATTTGTTTGAAGCAGGTAGGATGCAATTTCCTCTTACCAGGAGTGATCGATTCTATATTAACCTACTCACAATCTTCATATATATAATTTACTATATCTAGATCATCCCATATATGACTGAGTCATGAATGAGTATGAACCAAACTATGGATTCATATATATAAGGTTCTATGGTAGTTTCAGGTCAAAGGATTACATGCACATTCCACTATGAGAACCATCTATTGACATGTAGATAAGACTCCATTAGATATTCTCGACTTGGATCAATTCAGCGATCTCATTCTCTAATGAGTGCCCATATTCTTATATTAGTGTCATACACAAGGTATTGTGAGATCAATCATCCTCTCAATCGAGCATACAAAGGATGTTCTAGTCTTACCAGAAAATATTGATCCCCAACTCAATGTTCCATCGACTAGGAATGTTTTAAATTGGGTTTTAAGATTTTAGGTCTCACTGGTATGATCTCATCATAATCCTAAAACTATAGTCCAAATTTTTGGGGTTCATTATAATCTTAAATAAATAATAAGATACTACATATGATGAAATAAATGCTTTTATTTATTTTAAAATGTCATTACATGAGTTTGGAAGACAAAAAAATAGCACAAAAAAATAAATTTTGATTGGCTGGAGGGCATATTCCTTTCAATCACCAACGGCCACATCAATCCGAGAGAGGATAGTTTATCCCAACATTTGGTATCAGAGCGGTGTTGCATGGAAGGAAGAAAGACACCTAGGGTTTCTACATTCAGGATCTGTTGTACTAGGTTTTTATTAGATGTGTACCCTAGAAGCTAGATTAGCTAACACTTGAAATATATTTATAATGATAATTTTATAATTTTGACTATAAATTAATAAAAAAATTATTTTCTATCATAGTCTATATTTAAAGTTTATGTGATACATCCTTTGAGTTAATGGTAATGACAATTCATATTTTTAAAGAGTTGAAAATTTAAGACATTAATTTTCATAATTAAGTCATAAACTGCTTCCGACCATAGGATCATCATGAGGATGATGATTGATCCAGAAGGTTGGTGTACGATCTCTTTCTTTGAGTAGATGAGTATTGAGTCTACGATGTGGAGATACTGGAGTGAGAGTATAGTTACTCATTAGAGAATGAGGGCACTGAGCGTGACCACCTCGAGCATTCATAAAGAAGTCTACCTTCTCGTCAATGACTAGCTCGATGCTGCAGTAATGTATCTAGTTCTTTGACCTAAGGTTATCGATAATTCACCTTGAGGGTGTTGTAGTTTGACTACACCATAACTCGATCTCCTAGCCATTCATAATCCTAAGGTGTATGTTGGCTATAGTACGTTTATTGTAGGAATTGGATTGCACCAATAAGGGATCTATCTACCTCGGTAGATGAGGAATAGCCCTATGATGATTATAAGAATCGAGTCCATAAGCCTATGGCTATGGCAGAGTGAAGATGATAGAAAATGTTTCTATAATGGTTTCATAGAGGACTCGAATCGAATGATTAATTCATATGATTGATATTGGGTTTGATGAGTTCACCTTAATCCTAATCCTGTCGGGGCTCAAGATAGAAGAACCCAATCACATAGGTAGCAACACCGAGAGGTTCACTTTTAATTCTGATGGATTGCCACCATATACTGCTAGGTGTCACTGGTGGATTTTGTGAGCAATTAGAATGATTTTGATGATCGATCATTCTAATTGTATGAATCAGAAAAGTTTTGGTCCATCGAAAGGTGTTTTGATGATGTCAATGATGGAGATCATGACATATCTCATTACCATACGAAATTGAACTTAACTGGGTCACACATACAAGGGATTGGATTTGGATGTCTCAATTGAGCTAACTTAGTTTGATTGATTTGGATTAGATCCAATCAGGTTCAAGGTAATCGTGCTAGCACATAATTGAATTTGACTTTCTCCTTCTATAATCTTTTTGATTCATCGCAATCAAGTCAAATTTGATTTGACTCATTTTTGTATCTTGAATGGATTTATTTTCATCTAACTAGAATAAATTTTGGTTAGATTAATTATGAAAATTAAATTCATTCCTAGTGCAATTGGACTAGGGCCAATAGTTGACCTAATTGAGAGAATTGATGGTCACATGATCGAAGAATTTTTGAAAATTTTTTAAAAATTGTTTTGCTCTAATTTTTATATATGTGATAGGCACAAGCTATATTTTGGGTGTACAAAATTTTGTGATTTTTGGAGGTGCCTAGACTAAGTTTTGATAGAGTTTGATTTGGATCAAACTCTTGAGGGAAGAGTCCTAGACGCACATGGACTCTATCTTATCCTTTCATATTGCCACCTTTTAGATGGATTTTTGGCATAAAAACTAGATGGGATCTAGGATTTTTCATGGAGATCAAGTCCAAGAGCCTCAATGGTCAAATTAATAAGGTTTTTGGTCAAAAAGGGATTATTTATGGCGCTATGTCTTGTATAAGAACTCTTCTCACGAAATTGCCTCAACATAAGTTATTTTTTCCACACCTAAAGGAGCCTTTCTTCTAATATTCAAACCCCTTCTATCCTTTCCCTCCCTCTCTTCTACATGCCTAAAAAGTTAGGCATAAATTTGAATTGAAGGTCCAAAGTTTTTGGTACAAGATTCAACATCTAGGTGACGGTGTTCGTGAGACGAACAGGCTGCCCCAAAAAGTCATTTTGAAGGCTTTTCAAATTAGATCCAGATCTAATTTTTGGAGAAGAAATTCATGAGGAGAGGATATTCAGATTCTACTCAAGTGGATACTGGTAGAGGCTAGGCACATGCATGGCTCCTTCAAGAACCTCAGGAATCAATAGGACCATTGTAGGATAATTAGATTACCAAATTAGGCACTTGAAATTAAATCTGATTTAATTTTATTTTTAACTTTTAATATTAGATCTCTATGATTAAATTTAAGAAGTCTCAAATTTAATTAAAATTTTTTAAAAAAAATTTAAAATATTTCTTCAGATCCAATCAGATCTGAACGATCCTGTGCCGAAAAAATAAGTTTTTCCTTCAATTGGTATCAGAGCCAGATTGTAGTTCTTCAGATCTATTTTATATCTAATTTTATTTTTATTTTTGATCTAATATTAAAAGCTTTTAGATGTCATATCAGATGTGACTGTTAGATATATGTGCCCTAGAAGTCAGAATTGGCTGACACTTGCAATACACTTCTAGGGGCAAAATTGTAATTTTGACTATAATTAATAAAATGGGTTATTTTCTATCACACATGTGTATTTAGTGTCTGTGATACATCCTTTGAGTTAATGGTAATGATAATTCATATTTTCAAGAGTTGAAAATTTAAGACATGAATAATCATTATTAACTCATAAACAGCTCCCGACCATAGGATCATCACGAGGATGGTGATTGATCCGGAAGGTTGGTGTACGATCGCTTCTCTTTAGTAGATGAGTCTTGAGTCTACGGTGTGGAGACATCGGAGCGAGAGTACAGGTACTCGTTAGAGAACGAGGGCATTGAGCGTGACCACCTCGAGTAGTCATTAGGAAGTCTACCTTCTCGTCAATGACTGACTCGATGCTGCAGTAGTGTGTCTGGTTCTTTGACCTGAGATGCATCGGTAGTTCACCTTGAGGGTGTTATAGTTTGACTACACCATTACTCGGTCTCCTAGCCATATGGAACCCTGAGGTGTTATGTTGGCGTGTGACATGTTCATTGTAGGAACTGGATTGCATCAAGATGGGATCTATCTACCTCGGTGGTAGAGGAGTAGCCCTATGATGATCATGAGAATCAAGTCCAGAAGCCCATGCCCATGGCACAAGTGAAATAATAGAAAGAGTTTCTATTTAGATTTTCACATTGGACTCAAATCGAATGATTAATCATATGACAGAGACTAGGGTTTGACGAGTTCACCTTAACCCTAATCTTGATCGGGGCTCAAGATAGAAGAACTGAATCACATAGGTAGCTGCACCAAGAGGTTCGCATTCACTCTGATGGGTTGCACCATATACTGCTAGGTGTCACTGGTGGATTTTGGGAGCAATTAGAATGATTTAGATGATCGATCATTCTAGCTGTTCGAATGCAAAGAGTTCTGATCATCGAAAGGAGTTTCGATGATGTCTATTGATAGAGATCATTGACATATCCCATTACCATAGAGAACTGAACCTAACTGGGTCACACAAACAAGGGTTTAAATTTGTGATCATCAATTGAACTGATCTAGTTCAATTGATCTGAATGAGATTTCAATTAGGTTCAAGAAATCGTGCTAGCACTCGATTGAACCTAACGTTCTTCTTTTACTATCATAATAAGTTTGCCTGACTGAGCCAAAGGAGTTTGTGCTCAATCAGAGGCCTTCATATGGTCTGACTGGACGTTGTCCAAGTCAGAATAGTGTGTGTCTTATTTGTAAGACATTACCTGCCATTTTTGGTCACCTGCTATTTCTTGTTCTTTGACTTTGGTCAAAAGTCTACCTTTGACTGGTACAATGTTGACCATTGACCCTTTGGACTTTTGACCACATGTCATGCACCTATTGGAGAGCTGGTGGGGGCCTGTCCCCCTGCCAGAACCTGGCAAGGAGAAGGGGCGCACGCCAAGGGTGGCGTGAGCCCAAGTAGGAGGCGCCTAGGAGTCCTTGTTGGACAAGACTCCACCTCCCTTTAGGATTCCAATCAGAGTTCTACTAAGAATCCAGTTTGACTGGTCTTAGGCACCCTCTAAGGAGGAATCCAGGGGTCTCTTTTTCAACAATCAGATTTATATCTGATTTACACAAAGGGTTGTGATTGGTTGAGAGAAGAGGAGTTGGATCACAAGAGGTCTATAAATAGACCTGCGCCCAACCCTAATCAAAAGTGAATTCAATAGAGATTTCCCACGCCCCAAGGCTTCCTCTCCCTCCTTCTCCACGCCATATCTCTCTTCTCCCCTTTCTCTCCACGTCAAAAGTGTTTTGGACTTAGTTTAGTGCGATTCAGATCAAGGAAAGGCGATCAAAAGCAAGAAGGTTGCGCTGCTGCAAAAGGACGACTGCAGATCTTCAAAAGAGTTTTGAAGATCCTCCAGATCAGATCCAGATCTGATTTTTGGAGGTGTGATAGAGAAGAAGAGGTTCTCCAGATCCAACCGGAGTGGATACCGTAAGGCCAGGCGCTTGCGTGGCTAAGATCCAGAACCTTCCGCTGCAATCAGGATTCATCTACAGGGTAATAGGATTACCCAATTCCAGGTAAATTGAATTTGATTTAATTTATCTTATTTTATTTTATTTATTAAAATAATAAGAATTAGATCTAAATATATCAAGAATCTGATTGAGATCAAGAGAAATTTTTGAAATATATCTCTTGATCTATCAGATTCTAGACGAACCTGGACCGAAAAATCAGGATTTCCCTTCAACTAGTATCAGAGCCATGGTTCTAAATTGTTTAGATCTGATTTTAAATTTTATTTTAATTAGAAAATAAAGTGATTTCAG
>QRFJ01000566.1:153795-227688 GCA_006176705.1 Cocos nucifera
AAGTCCAAGAGCCTCAATTGGTCAAATTAATAAGGTTTTTGGTCAAAAAGGATTATTTATGGCGCTATGTCTTGTATAGAAACTCTTTTCTCACGAAATTGCCTCAACATAAGTTATTTTTTCCACACCTAAAGAGCCTTTCTTCTAATATTCAAACCCCTTCTATCCTTTCCCTCCCTCTTTCTACATGCCTAAAAAGTTAGGCATAAATTTGAATTGAAGTCCAAAGTTTTTGGTACAAGATTCACATCTAGGTGACGGTGTTCGTGAGACGAACAGGCTGCCCCAAAAAGTTCATTTTGAAGGCTTTTCAAATTAGACCAGAATCTATTTTTGGAGAAGAAATTCCATGAGGAGAGGATATTCAGATTCTACTCAGTGGTACTGGTAGAGGCTAGGCACATGCATGGCTCCTTCAAGAAACCTCAGGAATCATAGGACCATGTAGGATAATTAGATACCAAAATTAGGCACTTGAAATTAAATCTGATTTAATTTTATTTTAACTTTTAATATTAGATCTCTATGATTAAATTTAAGAAGTCTCAAATTTAATTAAAATTTTTTAAAAAAAATTTAAAATATTCTCTTCAGATCCAATCAGATCTGAACGATCCTGTGACGAAAAAATAATTTTTTCCTTCAATTGGTATCAGAGCCAGATTGTAGTTCTTCAGATCTATTTTATATCTAATTTTATTTTTTATTTTTGATCTAATATTAAAAGCTTTTAGATGTCATACTCAGATGTGACTGTTAGATATATGTGCCCTAGAAGTCAGAATTGGCTGACTCTTGCAATACACTTCTAGGGGCAAAATTGTAATTTTGACTATAATTAATAAAATGGTTTATTTTATCACACATGTGTATTTAGATGTCTGTGATACATCCTTTGAGTTAAATGGTAATGATAATTCATATTTTCAAGAGTTGAAAATTTAAGACATGAATAATCATTATTAACTCATAAACAGCTCCCGACCATAGGATCCATCACGAGGATGGTGATTGATCCGGAAGGTTTGGTGTACGATCGCTTCTCTTTAGTAGATGAGTCTTGAGTCTACGGTGTGGAGACATCGGAGCGAGAGTACAGGTACTCGTTAGAGAACGGGGCATTGAGCTGACCACCTCGAGTAGTCATTAGGAAGTCTACCTTCTCGTCAATGACTGACTCGATGCTGCAGTAGTGTGTCTGGTTCTTTGACCTGAGATGCATCGGTAGTTCACCTTGAGGGTGTTATAGTTTGACTACACCATTACTCGGTCTCCTAGCCATATGGAACCCTGAGGTGTATGTTGGCTATGACATGTTCATTGTAGGAACTGGATTGCATCAAGATGGGATCTATCTACCTCGGTGGTAGAGGAGTAGCCCTATGATGATCATGAGAATCAAGTCCAGAAATCCATGGCCATGGTAGAGTGAAATAATAGAAAGAGTTTCTATTTAGATTTTCACATTGGACTCGAATCGAATGATTACATCATATGACAGAGACTAGGGTTTGACGAGTTCACCTTAACCCTAATCTGATCGGGGCTCAAGATAGAAGAACTGAATCACACAGGTAGCTGCACCAAGAGGTTCGCATTCAGCTCTGATGGGTTGCCACCATATACTGCTAGGTGTCACTGGTGGATTTTGGGAGCAATTAGAATGATTTAGATGATCGATCATTCTAGCTGTTCGAATCAGAAGAGTTCTGATCCATCGAAAGGAGTTTCGATGATGTCTATGATAGAGATCATGACATATCCCATTACCATACAGAACTGAACCTAACTGGGTCACACAAACAAGGGTTTGAATCTGGTGATCATCAATTGAACTGATCTAGTTCAATTGATCTGAATGAGATTCAATTAGGTTCAAGGAAATCGTGCTAGCACTCGATTGAACCTAACGTTCTTCTTTTACTATCATAAATAAGTTGTCCTGACTGAGCCAAAGGAGTTTGTGCTCAATCAGAGGCCTTCATATGGTCTGACTGGAGGTTGTCCAAGTCAGAATAGGTTGTCTTATTTGTAAGACATTACCTGCCATTTTTGGTCACCTGCCATTTCTTGTTCTTTGACTTTGGTCAAAAGTCTACCTTTGACTGGTCAAACGTTGACCATTGACCCTTTGACTTTTGACCACATGTCATGCACCTATTGGAGAGCTGGTGGGGGCTTGTCCCCCTGCCAGAACCTGGCAAGGAGAAGGGCGCACGCCAAGGGTGGCGTGAGCCCAAGTAGGAGGCGCCTAGGAGTCCTTGTTGGACAAGGACTCCACCTCCCTTTAGGATTCCAATCAGAGTTCTACTAAGAATCCAGTTTGACTGGTCTTAGGCGCCCTCTAAGGAGGAATCCAGGGGTCTCTTTTTCAACCAATCAGATTTAGATCTGATTTCACAAAGGGTTGTGATTGGTTGAGAGGAAGAGGAGTTGGATCACAAGAGGTCTATAAATAAGACCCTGCGCCCAACCCTAATCCTAAGTGAATTCAATAGAGATTTCCCACGCCCCAAGGCTGCCTCTCCCCTCCTTCTCCATGCCATACTCTCTTCTCCCCTTGCTCTCCACGTCCAAAAGTGTTTTGGACTTAGTTTGGTGCGATTCAGATCAAGGAAAGGCGATCAAAAGCAAGAAGGCTGCGCTGCTGCAAAAGGACGACTGCAGATCTTCAAAAGAGTTTTGAAGATCCTCCAGATCAGATCCAGATCTGATTTTTGGAGGTGTGATAGAGAAGAAGAGGATCTCCAGATCCAACCCGAGTGGATACCGGTAGAGGCCAGGCGCTTGCGTGGCTAAGATCCAGAACCTTCCGCTGCAATCAGGATCATCTACAGGGTAATAGGATTACCCAAATCAGGTAAATTAAATTTGATTTAATTTATCTTATTTTATTTTATTTATTAAAATAATAAGAATCAGATCTGAAACATATCAAGATCTGATTGAGATCAAGAGAAAATTTTTGAAATATATCTCTTGATCTAATCAGATCTGGACGAACCTGGACCGGGAAATCAGGATTTCCCTTCAACTGGTATCAGAGCCATGGTTCTAAAATTGTTTAGATCTGATTTTAATTTTATTTTAATTAAAAATAAAGTGATTTCAGATGTCACATGAGATGTGATCAGATCTGAAATCAGAAAAATTAAAATTAAATGATTTGGATCTAAGAACATGAAGATATGCATGACTAGTTCTAGAATAGAATAGTTCTATAGAATAGTTTTGCATGTCTTTGATTTAATATGATTAAATCATATTTTAGATCTTCTTATTTACTATTTTCTGATATTATAAGTGTTATAATAACATCTGATAAACAGCAAATAAAAATTATTTAATTTTAAATATCATATGAGATATGATAGATGCATGACTAGACTAGTTGTAGAATAGTTCTACATAATTGTCTAGATTAGAATTTATTTTGATTAGATCAATTTAAATCTAATTTTTTAGATTATTATGTGATAATTTAGATCTGAAAACATGCATGATTTGATACATGAGATGTATGCAAAATATGCCTTGATTAGATCTAAATTTGTATATGAGATATATGATATAGATCTATAACTGTTTTGTAGATTTACATGTTCCTGATTAAGGCGTTCCTCTTGGCCGTCCGGTCATAAGAACGAAGAAGGGTTTAAAGGCCCTCTCTTCCCATTCGATGGGGTGTTCTTATGACGTGTAGGGGTGCTGCGTGTTCGTCCTTAATCAGAAACCCAAAACTTACTTTCTGCAAAACCCTAGATCCTGAAACCCTAGGATTTATTGTGCATATTTTGTTTATGAACCCAACTTAATTAAGAATTAAGTTTATGGAATATTAATTAGGTCTAAAATTGAGAATTTCAGATCTAAGACATATTCATAATACTGGGTTCGGGCTTGGGTAGCTCAATTAGGTCTAAGCGGTTGATCAAACCGAATCAAGAGTTGGTTAGATGGGATCAACAATGCTTAAATTGACCAGCCTAATAGGATTAAGTCTGGGTCAAGATCGAGTCACGATCAAGCAAGACCTAATTAGGCTCAGAGGTTAGAGTCTGGATTGTAGGCTAACCCAATTGGTTCTGACTCAACAATTTGGTGTCTAAGGTAAGTTTGGCACAGACGACCGACTGGTTTTTAATTGGAAGCTACTCGACCTGAATGCGTTCTTGTGCGAGTTAACGGCATATTCCTTCCACCGGTCTCACTTACCTGGCCATATCTGTTGACACAGTTCTGATCTGAGGTGGTCAATAATCCGAGCTGACCCATGCCACTAGGTTAGTCATAATTGTTATGACTAAGCCAAGTCTAGTTTAATGAGACCTGAATCAATTCTCCCTAAGAAAAGATTAAGTCCGAGGTCTTCCACCATTGTAGACGTGCGGGCCCTTCCCGGGGTTGATTGTTCTCGGCTGGATACAGTGGCTCAGTTGCACCGGGAAGACGCAACCATGTCTATTAGGCATTGGATGCTATGGGCTGGAGGATGAGTTGGGCTCAATATTCCGGATACGGTGAGAGACCCAATTAGGAACCCAGTCTATGCAAATGGTGGGTCTGACTTAACTAAGGAGTGGATCAATATTTCGGATACGGTGAGATTCATGAATTAGAGACCAAGTTTGGGTGCACCATGATTAGAGAATCATTGAACAAGAGTTGTTCACTCATTGGCTAACCCATCACCAATAACTGTTAGGTGAGGTGATGAGTCAGTTGGTGAGACCGCACCACCCACTAGAAATCATCAATCGCGGAGATTTTCGCATCTCTACAGAGGGAGTGTAGGGATCCGAGAAAATAGTGGGAGCTAATTTGTTTAAAAATAAAATCCCTAAACAAATTGGTCAAGTCAAAATTACAGTATCTAACTAGAATCTTTGACTCTCTACAGGAAAATGTCTGCGTCCAACCCACTGGCACGTATCCTAGACACACATAGACTGACTGGACCCAATTATAAAGATTGGCTCAGGAACTACAAAATTATTTTGGGTTCAGAGAAGTTAACACATGTTTTGGACCAGGACCCTCCCACCTTACCAGCTCGTCCATCCACTGAACAGAGAGCGTCTCTGGAAAAATGGATTGACGAAGACAATAAGGCCAGATACTACATGTTGGGCTCGATGTCTGATGAGCTCCAGCGCCAACATGAAGATATCGGGACTGCTCGCCAAATGTTGGCTCACCTGCAGGAGATGTTTGGTGAACAGAGTCGCGCAGCCAAATATCAAGTCACGAAATGACTTTTTAAGGCTAAGATGCGTGATGGGCAGTCAGTCCAAGATCACTGTCTGACAATGATCAAGGACATGGAAGAGCTTGAGAAGCTCGGTGTGAAGTTGGACTTGGACTTGCAGAACGATATTATTCTGCAATCCTTGACTGATGCATATGGGCAATTCATCATGAATTACCACATGCATAAACTTCAAAATTCCTTGGCCGAGTTGATGAATATGCTGGTTACCGCTGAGCTTTCTATGAAAGGTTCTAAAGGCTCAGTTCTTGCTATGGAACGGACTTCTTCCAAAAGAAAGTCTTATGGAAAGAAAAAGAAGTCTGTGAAAAAGCAAAAGGTAGAAGGATCAAAGAAGAAGAAGGCAGAACCGAAGAAGAAGGTCGATGGCAAAGGAAAGTGTTTCCATTGCAACAGCGACGGCCATTGGAAGCGGAACTGCCCTACTTACCTGGCCACCCTGAAGAACAAGAAGGAAGGTCCTTCTGGAGGTATGCTCGTTATTGAGTCTAACCTTACGGTTTCTTCTGCATCCAGTTGGGTGCTTGACTCTGGTTCTAGTGCTCATCTGTGCACTTCTATGCAGGGTCTTGAGGATAGCAGGAGGCTGAGGGATGGAGACATGATCCTACGCGTCGGTAATGGAGCAAGAGTTGCTGCAGTAGCCGTGGGAACATACCCTCTGCGATTACCATCTGGTTTAGACTTAGTTTTAAAAGACTGTTATTATGTGCCTGCAGCTAGCAGGAATTTGATTTCTGTTTCATGCTTAGCACAAGAAGGTTATGTGATCACCTTCTTTAAGGACCATTGTAACATTCTTTATGAAAGAAATAAAATTGCAAATGGTTTCCTTGTTAATGGTCTTTATCAGTTGCATATTGATGTACCTGTTTTAACTATCGAGCAAAACGTGAATGCCAAACGACCTAGGGATAGTCCAAACGACAGATATCTATGGCACCTGAGATTAGGTCATATAGCAGAAGATAGGATTAACAAATTGGAGAAAAATGGGCTATTGAGTCCATTGACTTTTGAGTCATATCCAACTTGTGAATCTTGTCTTCAAGGCAAAATGACTAAACTCCCTTTTGTTGGACATGGGGAGAGGGCCACAGATCTCCTTGCCCTAGTACATACTGATGTGTGCGGCCCATTTGATGTGCCGGCTAGAGGCAATTTTGTCTACTTCATTACCTTTACCGATGATCTGTCTAGGTATGGGTATGTGTATCTTATGAGACACAAGTCTGAAGCTTTTGAAAAGTTCAAAGAATTCAGACATGAAGTAGAAAAACAAACTGGAAAAACCCATTAAGGTTCTTCGATCAGATCGAGGAGGTGAATACCTTAGCCGGGAATTCCTAGACTATCTTAAGGAAAATGGCATAGTCTCTCAATGGACTCCACCAGGAACACCTCAACTCAACGGGGTTTCAGAACGGAGAAATCGGACTCTATTGGATATGGTTCGATCCATGATGAGCTTCACAGACCTCCCTGATTTTCTTTGGGGACATTCATTATTAACTTCAATCTATTTACTGAATAGGGTTCCCTCTAAAACCGTTCCTACCACACCGTATGAGATATGGCACGGTAAGAAACCAAGTCTGAGTCATCTCAGAATTTGGGGTTGTCCGGCTTATGTCAAAAGACAACAAGCGGACAAGTTAGAGTTTAGGTCCTTTAGAGCTCGATTCATAGGATATCCTAAAGAGTCATTAGGATACTATTTCTACATTCCAGAAGACCACAATGTGATTGTGAGTCGACATGCCATATTTCTTGAAAAATAGTTTATTCAAGATAGTGGCATTGGAAAGCAGATTAAGCTTGATGAGAAAGTCTCACAAGCAGAAAGAGCTAAGGACCAAGTGGAACCAAATCAGGTTGAGCCAATAAGAACACTACCTCCTCCACCTCGTAGATCGGAAAGAGTTTCCCGTCCCCCTGAAAGATACTTAGGTATTATTTCAGAGGATGTAGAGGAAATGTTCCTCATAGGTAATGGTGCTCATGGTGATGATCCCAAAACCTACAACGAGGCGATATCAGATATCGACTCCGAGAAATGGCTTGAGGCAATGAAGTCAGAGATTGACTCGATGCACTCAAACCAAGTCTGGACCTTGGTAGATCCACCAGAAGGTATAGTACCTATTGGGTGTAAATGGATCTTCAAGAGAAAGATTGGTGCAGATGGGAATGTGGAGACATTCAAGGCTAGACTGGTGGCAAAAGGTTATAGTCAACGCGAAGGCATTGACTATCAGGATACCTTTTCCCCGGTAGCTATGCTAAAATCCATCCGCACATTGCTTGCTGTTGCAGCCTATTTCGATTATGAAATATGGCAAATGGACGTGAAAACGGCATTCCTAAATGGATATCTTGAGGAAGATATCTATATGGAACAGCCGCTAGGTTTCACATCCAGTGATACTGATCACAAGGTTTGCAAGCTGCAAAGGTCCATATATGGACTTAAGCAAGCATCTCGGAGCTGGAACACTCGTTTCAATGATGTGATCAAAAAGTTTGGTTTCATCAAAAATGAAGAGGAACCATGTGTTTTCAAAAGGGTCAGTGGGAGCGCTGTTGTCTTCCTCGTATTGTACGTGGATGACATCCTCCTTATTGGGAATGATATTCCCATGTTGACATCAGTCAAGATGTGGTTGTCCAAGGAATTCTCCATGAAAGACCTAGGTGAAGCATCCTTTATTCTAGGAATTAAGGTCTATAGGGATAGACCGAATAGGATGCTAGGACTTTCACAGAAGATGTACATAGAGGAAGTACTAAAGAGGTTTAGTATGGAAAACTCTAAGAGGGGATTAATACCCTTCAGACATGGTATTCATCTTTCCAAGAAGATGTGCCCCGCACACCTGAGGAAATAGAACGCATGAGCAAGATCCCTTATGCTTCTGCAATAGGGAGCCTCATGTATGCCATGCTATGTACACGACCTGATATAGCCCATGCTGTGAGTGTCACAAGCAGATATCAGTCAAATCCAGGTGAAGAACACTGGACTTCTGTGAAATGTATCCTTAAGTACTTGAGAAGAACTAAGGATATGATGTTGGTCTTTGGTAATGGAGAACTCCAAGTTCAGGGATACACAGACTCGGACTTCATGTCCGATATAGATGATCGAAAGTCGACATCTGGAAGTCTGTTTGTGTGCAATGGTGGAGCTGTCAGCTGGAAGAGTTCCAAGCAAACTGTGATAGCAGATTCCACCATGGAAGCAGAATATATAGCTGCATCAGAGGCTGCAAAGGAAGCATTCTGGTACAAGAAGTTTGCTGCAGAAATTGGAGTAATGCCATCAGATGCCATTCCTCTTTACTGCGACAACAATGGCGCCATAGCCCTTGCTAAGGAGCCGAGGTCTCACCAGAAGTCCAAGCACATTGAGCGGCGATATCATCTCATCCGCGATTACCTTGAGAAAGGTTACGTTGAGGTCAAGAGAGTCAACTCCGCAGATAATGTGGCAGACCCACTTACAAAGCCGTTGGGCCAGCAGAAGATCGAAGCCCACCTTGAGAAGATGGGACTTAGACTTGTAGCCAATTGGCTTTAGGACAAGTGGGAGATTGTTAGATATATGTGCCCTAGAAGCCAGAATTGGCTGACACTTGTAATACACTTCTAGGGGCAAAATTATAATTTTGACTATAATTAATAAAATGGGTTATTTTCTATCACACATGTGTATTTAGTGTCTGTGATACATCCTTTGAGTTAATGGTAATGATAATTCATATTTTCAAGAGTTGAAAATTTAAGACATGAATAATCATTATTAACTCATAAACAGCTCCCGACCATAGGATCATCACGAGGATGGTGATTGATCCGGAAGGTTGGTGTACGATCGCTTCTCTTTAGTAGATGAGTCTTGAGTCTACGGTGTGGAGACACCGGAGCGAGAGTACAGGTACTCGTTAGAGAACGAGGGCACTGAGCGTGACCACCTCGAGTAGTCATTAGGGAAGTCTACCTTCTCGTCAATGACTGACTCGATGCTGCAGTAGTGTGTCTGGTTCTTTGACCTGAGATGCATCGGCAGTTCACCTTGAGGGTGTTATAGTTTGACTACACCATTACTCGGTCTCCTAGCCATATGGAACCCTGAGGTGTATGTTGGCTATAGCATGTTCATTGTAGGAACTGGATTGCATCAAGATGGGATCTATCTACCTCGGTGGTAGAGGAGTAGCCCTATGATGATCATGAGAATCAAGTCCAGAAATCCATGGCCATGGTAGAGTGAAATAATAGAAAGAGTTTCTATTTAGATTTTCACATTGGACTCGAATCGAATGATTACATCATATGACAGAGACTAGGGTTTGACGAGTTCACCTTAACCCTAATCTGATCGGGGCTCAAGATAGAAGAACTTAATCACACAGGTAGCTGCACCAAGAGGTTCGCATTCAGCTCTGATGGGTTGCCACCATATACTGCTAGGTGTCACTGGTGGATTTTGGGAGCAATTAGAATGATTTAGATGATCGATCATTCTAGCTGTTCGAATCAGAAGAGTTCTGATCCATCGAAAGGAGTTTCGATGATGTCTATGATAGAGATCATGACATATCCCATTACCATACAGAACTGAACCTAACTGGGTCACACAAACAAGGGTTTGAATCTGGTGATCATCAATTGAACTGATCTAGTTCAATTGATCTGAATGAGATTCAATTAGGTTCAAGGAAATCGTGCTAGCACTCGATTGAACCTAACGTTCTTCTTTTACTATCATAAATAAGTTGTCCTGACTGAGCCAAAGGAGTTTGTGCTCAATCAGAGGCCTTCATATGGTCTGACTGGAGGTTGTCCAAGTCAGAATAGGTTGTCTTATTTGTAAGACATTACCTGCCATTTTTGGTCACCTGCCATTTCTTGTTCTTTGACTTTGGTCAAAAGTCTACCTTTGACTGGTCAAACGTTGACCATTGACCCTTTGACTTTTGACCACATGTCATGCACCTATTGGAGAGCTGGTGGGGGCCTGTCCCCCTGCCAGAACCTGGCAAGGAGAAGGGCGCACGCCAAGGGTGGCGTGAGCCCAAGTAGGAGGCGCCTAGGAGTCCTTGTTGGACAAGGACTCCACCTCCCTTTTGGATTCCAATCAGAGTTCTACTAAGAATCCAGTTTGACTGGTCTTAGGCGCCCTCTAAGGAGGAATCCAGGGGTCTCTTTTTCAACCAATCAGATTTAGATCTGATTTCACAAAGGGTTGTGATTGGTTGAGAGGAAGAGGAGTTGGATCACAAGAGGTCTATAAATAAGACCCTGCGCCCAACCCTAATCCTAAGTGAATTCAATAGAGATTTCCCACATGCCCCAAGGCTGCCTCTCCCCTCCTTCTCCATGCCATACTCTCTTCTCCCCTTGCTCTCCACGTCCAAAAAGTGTTTTGGACTTAGTTTGGTGCGATTCAGATCAAGGAAAGGCGATCAAAAGCAAGAAGGCTGCGCTGCTGCAAAAGGACGACTGCAGATCTTCAAAAGAGTTTTGAAGATCCTCCAGATCAGATCCAGATCTGATTTTTGGAGGTGTGATAGAGAAGAAGAGGATCTCCAGATCCAACCCGAGTGGATACCGGTAGAGGCCAGGCGCTTGCGTGGCTAAGATCCAGAACCTTCCGCTGCAATCAGGATCATCTACAGGGTAATAGGATTACCCAAATCAGGTAAATTAAATTTGATTTAATTTATCTTATTTTATTTTATTTATTAAAATAATAAGAATCAGATCTGAAATATATCAAGATCTGATTGAGATCAAGAGAAAATTTTTGAAATATATCTCTTGATCTAATCAGATCTAGACGAACCTGGACCGGGAAATCAGGATTTTCCTTCAAAAAAATAAAAATTTTAAAATTTAGATCTTAATATGCATGACTATGAATAGAATAGTTCTATGTAGATTTTTTAATTTAAATATTTTTTCTATTTAATTTTTATTTTTTAATATTATAATTTATAATCAGATCTAAAAAATAAAAAATAAGGTTTTTAATTTTTTATTTATTCATATGTAATATGAAAAGATGCATGTTTAGACTAGTTGTAGAATAGTTCTACAAATTATATAGAATAGTTTTATTTTGATATGATCAAATTTAAATCTATTTATTAGATGTTATATATAATATTTTAGATGTAAAAAATATGCATGTTTAATTTAGTAAAGACACATTAGATTTATGCAAATCATGTATTAGTTAGCTCATTAATTATATATGTGATATATGATCTAGCTCTAACTAGTTTTGTAGTTTCAATTATATTTTTGATTAAGGCATTCTCCTTGGCTATCCGATCATAAGAACAAAGTAGGATTTAAAGGCCCTCTCATTCTATTCAATGGGATGTTCTTATGGCGTGTAGGGGTGCAGCGCGTTCCTTCTTAATCCAAAATTAGAACTTATTTTTCTGCAAAACCCTAGATCCTAAAATCCTAGGATTTTGATACATGTTTTTTTGTTTATTAACCCAAACTTAATTAAGAATTAAGATTATGAAACTAATTAGGTCTAAAATTAAGAATTTTTAGATGTAAGACATTTTCATAAAATTGGGTTTTGGCTTGGGTAGCTCAATTAGGTCTAGCAGTTGATCAAACCAAATCAAGAGTTGGTGAGGTGGGATCACAAGTGCTTAGAATTGATCAGCCCAATAGTTATAAGTCTGGGTCAAGGTTGACTCACACCAACATGTGATCGATCCAATTAAGACTTAATTTGGTGACATGGTTCGAGCCTGGATTATAGGCTAATCCGATTAGTTCTGGTTTGACAATTTGGTGTCTAAGATAAGTTTGGTAGATATGATCAATTGATTTTTAATTGGGAGCTACTCAACCTGAATGCATTCTTATCGAGTAAATGGCATATCTCTTCCATCGGTCCTACTTACCTGGCCATTTATGTCAACCCAGTTCTAATTTAAGGTGTCTAATAGTTCGAGCTAACCCATGCCACTAGGCTTGTCATAATTGTTATGACTGAGTCAAGCCTAAGAGACCTAAATTGAATCTTCCTAAGAAAAGATTAAGTCAATTGGTCTTCCACCATTGTAGATGTGCGGGCTCTTTCCAAGATTGATTGTTCTCGACTGGTTACAGTGGCTCAATTGGACCAAAAAGATGCAACCGTATCTATTAGGCATTGGATGCTACAGATTGGAGGATGGGTTGGGCTCAATATTTTGGATATGGTAAGGGACCCAATCAAAAATCTAATTTCTATAAATGGTCGATCTGACTTAACTAAGAAGTGGATCAATATTTCAGACACGGTGAGATTCATGAATTAGAGATCAAAATTAGGTGCACCATGATTAGAGAATCATTGGATAAGACTTGTCCACTCATCGATTGACCCATCACTAATAATTGTTAGGTGAAGTGGTGAGCCAGTCAGTGGTACCACACCACCCACTAGAAATTAATTGATCATTAAGATTTTTGCATCTCTACCTAGAGAGTGTAGGGATCCGAAAAAATAGTAGGAGCATAATTTATTTGAAAATAAAATTTTTAAATAAATTAATTAAGTCTAATTACAAAATCTAACTAGAAACTTTGACTTTCTATAGAAAAATGTCTGCTTCCAACCCACTAGCCCATATCCTGGACACCCATAGACTGACCAGACCCAACTTCAAGGATTGGCTCCAAAACTTCAAAATTATTTTGGATTCTGAGAAGTTAACATATATGTTGGAATAGGATCCTCCCACTTTACCAGTCCATTCATCCGCTAATCAGAGGATGTCTCTAGAAAAGTAGATGGATGATGATAACAAAGCTAGGTATTATATGTTGGGCTCGATGTCTGATGAGCTCCAGTGCCAACATGAAGATATTAAGACTAGCCATCAAATATTGGCTCACTTGCAAGAGTTGTTTGGTGAACAAAGTTGCACAGCCAAATATTAAGTCACTAGAAGACTTTTTAAGGCTCAAATGCATGATGGGCAATCGGTCCAAGATCATTATCTGATAGTGATCAAGGACTTAGAAGAGCTTGAGAAGCTTGGTGTCAAGTTGGACAAGAATTTATAGATTGATATAATTCTGCAATCCCTGACTGATGCGTATGGATAGTTCATCATGAACTACCATTTTCATAAACTACAGAATACTCTAGCAGAACTTATGAACATGCTGGTTACTACTGAGCTTTCTATGAAAGATTCAAAAGGCTTGATACTTACTGTGGAGTGGACTTCTTCTAAGAGAATGTCTTTTGGAAAGAAAAAGAAGTCCGTGAAGAAGCAAAAGATGGATGGTGGGAAGAAGAAAGCAAAGTCGAAGAAGAAGGTCGCTGATAAAGAAAAATATTTTCATTGCAATACAAATGGTCATTGGAGGCGGAACTGCCCCTTGTACCTAGCCAGCCTAAAGAACAAGAAGAAGGCAGGTCCTTCTGGAGGTATGCTCATTATAGAATCTAACCTTATGATTTCTTCTACATCCAGTTAGGTGCTTGACTCTAGTTTTAGTGCTCACTTATGCACTTCTATGTAGGATCTTGAGGATAGCAGGAGGCTGAGGGATGGTGAGATGATCCTACATGTCGGAAATAGAACAACAGTTGCTACAGTGGTCGTGGAAACCTATCCTCTGCGATTACCATTAGAATTAGATTTAGTTCTTAGAGATTATTTTTATTTGCCTACAACAAGCAGAAATTTGATTTTTGTTTCATGTTTAGCACAGGAAGGCTATGTAATTAGTTTTCTTAAGCACCATTGTAATATTCTTTATGAAAAAAATAAAATTGCAAGTAGTTACCTTATAAATGGTCTCTATCAGTTACATATTGATGTTTCTATTTTCAATATCGAGCAAAACATGAATGCCATAGGATCAAAACAACCTAGGGATAGTCTAAACGATAGGTATCTATGGCACCTTAGGCTAGGTCATATCGTTGAAGATAGGATTAACAAATTGAAAAAATCGAAACTATTGAGTCCATCGACTTTCGAGTCATATCCAACTTTTGAATCATGCCTTCTTGACAAAATAACCAAGCTTCCTTTCGTAGGACATGGGGAAAGGACCATAGACCTACTTGCCCTAGTATATACTGATGTGTGTGGTCCATTTGATGTGCCGGCTAGAGGCAACTATGTCTACTTCATCATCTTTATCGATGATTTATCTCGATACGGATATGTATATTTGATGCGACATAAATTTGAAGCTTTTGAAAAGTTCAAAAAATTCAGACATTAAGTAGAAAAATAAATTAAAAAATTCATTAAGATTCTTCAATCAGATCGAGAAGGTGAATACCTTAGTCGGAAATTTCTAGACTATCTTAAGCAAAATGACATAGACTCTCAATGGACTCCACCTAGAACTCCTCAACTCAATGAGGTTTTAGAATGGAGAAACTGGACCTTATTAGATATGGTCTGATCTACGATGAGCTTAACGAACCTCCCTGAGTTACTTTGGGGACATAGTCTAATGACCACTATATATTTACTGAATAGGGTTTCCTCTAAAATCGTTCCTACCATACCGTATTTGATATGGCATAATAAGAAATCAAGTCTGAGTCACCTCAGAATTTGGGATTGTTCAGCTCATGTCAAGAGATAACAGGTGGACAAGTTAGAATATAGATCCTTTAGAGCTCAGTTCATAGGATATCCTAAAGAGTCATTAGGATATTATTTCTACATTCTAGAAGACCATAATGTGATTGTGAGTCGACATGCCATCTTTCTTAAAAAATAGTTTATTCAAGATGGTGGCATTGGAAGGCAGATTAGGCTCGAGGAGAAAGACTCTCAAGAGCAACGAGCTAAGGACCCTATGAAATCCAATTAGATTGAGTAGTGCAATCACTACCTCCTCCACCTCATAGATCAGAAAGGATTTTCCATCCTCCTAAAAGGTACTTAGGTACTATTTCAGAGGACGTAGAGAAAATGTTCCTCATGGGAAATGGGGTTCATGGTGATGATCCCAAAACCTATGATGAGGCGATATTAGATATCGACTCCGAGAAATGGTTAGAGTCAATGAAGTCAGAGATTGACTCAATGTGCTCCAACTAAGTCTAGATCTTGGTAGATCCATCTAAAGGTATAGTACCTATTGGGTGTAAATGGATCTACAAGAGAAAGATAGCTGTAGATGGAAATGTGGAGACATTTAAGGCAAGGTTAGTGGCAAAAGGGTATAGTCAGCACGAAGGCATTGACTATTAGGATACCTTCTCATCAGTAGCGATGTTAAAAATCATCCACATATTGCTTGCTGTTGCAGTCTATTTCGATAATGAAATATGACAGATGGACGTGAAAATGGCCTTCTTAAATGGAAATCTTGAGAAAGATATCTACATGGAACAACCGCTAGATTTCACATCCAATGATGCTGATCACAAGGTCTACAAGATACAAAGATTCATCTATGGATTTAAGCAAGCATCTTGGAGCTAGAATGCTCATTTCAATGATGTGATCAAATTATTTGGATTCATCAAGAATGAGGAGGAACTGTGTGTATTCAGAAAGATCAGTGGGAGCACTATTGTCTTCCTTGTACTGTAGGTGGATGACATCCTCCTTATTGGGAATGATATTTTCATGTTGACCATAGTTAAAATATGGTTATCAAATGAGTTTTCTATGAAAGACTTAGGAGAGGCATCCTTTATTCTAGGAATTAAGGTCTATAGGGATAGACCAAATAGGATGCTGGGTCTCTCACAGAAGATGTACATAGAGGAGGTACTAAAGAGGTTTAGCATGGAAAACTCTAAGAGAGGATTGGTGCCCTTCAGACATGGAATTCATCTATCCAAAAAGATGTTTCCCAACATACCTGAGGAGATTGAATGCATGAGCAAGATCTCTCATACTTCGGCAATAGGGAGCCTCATGTACGCCATGCTATATACACGACCTGATATCGCCCATGCTATGAGCGTCATGAGCAGATATCTGTCGAATCCAGATGAAGAGCATTAGACTTCTGTGAAATATATCCTTAAGTACTTGAGAAGGACTAAGGATATGTTCTTGGTTTTTGGTAATGGAGAACTCTAGGTTCAGGGTTATACAGACTCAAATTTTATGTCTGATATAGATGATTGAAAGTCAACATCTGGTAATCTATTTATATGTAATGATGGTGCTGTCAACGATAAGAGTTCCAAGTAGACTGTGATAGCAGATTTTACCATGGAAGTAGAATACATCGCTACATTGGAAGCTACAAAGGAGGCATTTTGGTATAAAATATTTGCCGTAGAACTCGGAGTGATGAAATCAGATGCCATCCCTCTGTACTGCAATAATAATGGAACCATAGCCCTAGCTAAGGAGCCGAGGTCTTATCAAAAATTCAAGCACATTGAGCAGCGATTCCACCTCATTCGTGATTACCTTGAGAAGCATTACGTCGAGGTGAAGAGAGTCGACTCTGCAGATAATGCGACAGATCCATTGATGAATCCTTTAGGTTAGGAGAAGATTGAAGCCCACCTTGAGAAGATGGGACTTAGATTTATAGCCAATTGGCTTTAGATCAAGTGGGAGTTTTTTAGATATGTGCCCTAGAAGCCAGATTGGCTAATACTTGTAATATACTTCTAAAGATAATTTTATAATTTTGACTATAAAATAATAAAAAAATTATTTTCTATCTTAGTGTGTATTTAAAGTATATGTGATATATCCTTTGAGTTAATGGTAATGAAAATTCATATTTTCAAAGAGTTGAAAATTTAAGACATGAATTTTCATAATTAACTCATAAACTGCTCCCGACCATAGGATCATCATAAGGATGATGATTGATCTAAAAGATTGGTGTACATTACTTTTTTTGAGTAGATGAGTCTTGAGTCTATGGTGTGGAGACATTAGAGCGAAAGTACAGGTACTCGTTAGAGAGTGAAGGCACTGAGCATGACCACCTCGAGCATTCATAAGGAAGTCTACCTTCTAGTCGATGACTGGCTCGATATTATAGTAGTGTGTCTGGTTCTTTGATCTGAGGTGCATCGGCAATTCACCTTAAGGGTATTGTATTTTGACTACACCATAACTTGATCTTCTAGCCATTCAGAATCCTAGGTATATGTTGGCTATAGTACGTTCATTGTAGAAATTGGATTGCACCAATAAGGGATCTATCTACCTTGGTAGATGAGGGGTAGCCCTTTGATGATCATGAGAATCAGGTCCATAAGTCCATGGTCATGGTAGAGTGAAGATGATAGAAAGAGTTTCTATAAGGGTTTCATAGAGAACTCAAATCAAATGATTAATTCATATGATGGATATTAGGTTTGATGAGTTCACCTTAACCCTAATCCTATCGGGGCTCAAGATAGAAGAACACAATCACATAGGTAGCTGCATCAAGAGATTCACATTTAGTTCTAATGGGTTGCCACCATATATTGGTAGGTGTTACTGATAGTTTTGGGAGCAATTAGAATGATTTTGATAATCGATCATTTTAATTGTATGAATCAAAAATGTTCTGGTCCATCGAAAGATGTTTCGATGATGTCGATGATGGAGATCATGACATATCTCATTACCATACAGAACTGAATCTAATTAGATCACACAAACAAGAATTTGGATTTGCATGTCATCAATTGAGCTAACCTAGCTTGATTGATTTGGATTGGATCCAATCAGATTCAAGGTAATCGTGCTAGCACACGATTGAGCCAGACTTTCTCCTTCATAATCTTTCTGATTCATCATCACTAAGCCAAATTTGATTTGACTTACTTTTATATCTTCAATGGGTTTATTTTTATCTAACTGAAATAAGTCCAGGTCAGATTATTTATGAAAATTAAATTCATTCCTAGTGCAATTGGACTATGGTCAATCATTGACCCAATTGAGAGAATTGAGGGTCATATGATCAGAGAATTTTAAAATTTTTTTTAGAAATTATTTTACTCTAATTTTTAGTTATGTGATAGATCACGAGTTATACTTTGGGTGTACAAAATTTTGTGATTTCTTGAGGTGCCTAGACTGGGTTTTGATAGAGTTTAATTTGGATCAAACTCTTGAGGAAAGAGTCCTAGATGCACATGGACTCCTTTCATGCTGCCACCTTCTAGATGGATTTTTGGCATCAAAACTAGATGGAATCTAGGGTTTTTTGTGGAGATCAGGTCCAAGAGTCACAATGGCCGAATTAATAAGGTTTTTGATCAAAAATAGATTCTTTAAGGTGTTATGTCTTGTATAAGAACTCTTCTCATGAAATTGCCTCAATGTAAGTTATTTTTTCCACACCCAAAGGAGCCTTCCCTCTGATATCCACATCCCCTCTATTCTCTCTCTCCCTCTCTTCTACATGTCTAAAAAGTTAGGTATAAATCTAAGTTAAAGGTCTAAGATTTTTGGCACAAGATTCAGCATCTATGCGATGGTGTTCGTGAGACGAACAGGCTGCCCCAGAAGTCAATTTGAAGGCTTTTCAAATCAAATCAAAATCTAATTTTTGGAGGAGAGATTCATGTGGAGAAGATGTTTAGATTCTATTTGAGTGGATACCAATAGAGGCTAGGCATGTGCGTGACTCCTTCTAGAATCTCAGGAATCAACAGGATCATCACAGGATAATTAGATTACCAAATCAGATACTTAAAATTAAATCTAATTTAATTTAATTTTTAACTTTTAATATCAGATCTCTATGATCAAATCCAAGAAGTCTCAGATTTGATGAAGATTTTAGAAAAAAATTTTAAAATATTTCTTTCAATCTAGTCAAATTTGAACGATCCTATGTCGGAAAAATAGGTTTCTCCTTTAGTTGTATCCAAAATCTTCTTATTTCTTCATTGTTTGTCTCTAGATTAAGGTGGAGATTGGTTATATGGAGGGACGGTAATATGGATGGTTGAAAAGAGGATCTAGAGCATTTAGATCTTCTTTGAAGGGTAGTGTTACTGGTGTGTGATCGAAGAAGGGTGTTAGGGATTTGTTCTTGACTTGTTTGAAGTTATGGGATCGAGTGGATTCAATGTGGATTTCAAGAAGTTCGAAGGCAAGAAGAACTTTATCCTATGGCAGCAAAAGGTAAAGGACTTGTTGGTTCAGCAGAGGATCTACAAGGTCATGATAAGAGAAAGATCGAAAATGATCAGTGTTGAGGATTGAAAAGAGTTGGAGGAAATTACTTTCAGCAAAATCTGGATGTGCTTGGCTGATCAGGCTTTGCCCAAGGATTTTATAGAAACTATGATAAAGGGGCTCTGTGAGACTGAAGAACACATACATGGGAAAGAATATGACAAATAAGCTATGGTTGAAGAAATATCTGTATAGTCTGAGGATGCCCGAAGGCAGAGATCTTGTTGGACATATCCAAAGATTCAATCAGGTGTGTTCTGAGGTGATGAGTTTGGATGTGAAGATTGATGAGGAGGATCGAGCATTGCTGCTATTATGTTGTCTCCCAAGTTTGTATGATGGTCTCATAACAACTTTTGTTTATGGAAAGGAGACCATAAACTATGAAGAGGTTATTGGTGTGCTCATATCAAATGAGCAAAGAAAAAAGATCTGCAAGAAAAACCCTAAGTCTGACATCTTGGCTGTGAATGAAAGATAGGGAAGACCAAAGAAGAAGACAAGAGGAAAATCTAAGGATAGGTCGATGTCTTGAGACCAAAGGAAGATATTGAAATGTTATAAATATCATTAGCTTGGACACCTGAGGAGAGATTGTCCCCTTTTGAGATCAAAGAAAAAGAAGGCTAGTAAGGAAGATGATACAACTTCTGTGAGTAGTGGAGAAGACCTGTTAGTTGTATCAGATATGTCCATAGAGTGTGATACTATTGCCCAGCTATGCAACCCAAGAGGGGAAGTGAATTAGATTTTTAAAATTTTAAAGCTAATTTAAAGATATCAAGATTGAATGATGATATTCAAGACATGTGTGTGAAGCAATTTAGGTTAGAGAATAATATAAAGATTAGAGAGCAAGAATTTAATAAACTAAGGAAAGAAAGATAGTAAGCACATGACAATCAAACAAGATTTATAGTGGTTCGGCGCTTTCCTTGCACCTACATCCACTCTCCAAGCTCCTACTTGGGAATTAAAATCTACTAATCGAATTCAAAGTAAATACACCATTGGAAACCTCCAACCCTAGCTATCCCAAGCTAGAACACTTATTTTTCAAGTACAAGCAATCCAATACAATCCTATTCAAGGTTAGAATCAACCTTTCCAAGTTTTGGAACCCCTCCAAAACTTGAATCAAAACAGTAAAGCAGAGTAAAAGATTTTATGACAATCAAATACAAGTTTAGCTCCTTTTGTGAGCAAATAAAACCTTAAGAATGCTTTTTACAATAATGGAGGAAGCTTCTCTGATTTTTCTTAAGATTGTTGGAGATTTGAAAGAGCTCTTGAGAGGTAGGTGAACTTGAAACAAAGGCTTCTTCGCTTGAAAATGACTTTTGCTTAGATCTAAAATTGAATCACACCAATCTCTTGTGTTTTTTCCTATTTAAAATCTTTTAAATCTTCAATGGATGGAGAAGAGAATCATGGGCAAGATTTGTAGCCATTGGAGACATTAAAGAAACTATTAAAACCTAACAAAATAAGAAAAAAATAGTCCTTCTAGAAAAATTTCGGTTGCATGGGTCGACTCATGGCACAGGGGTTGACTCATGGGTCAAGTCTTGGCACAGGGGTCGACCTCTGAGACAAAATCCAAAAAAATAGTCATCCTATATTTTTAGCCTTTGGAATAGTAGAGGTCGACCCATGGCATAGAGACAACATGCCAAACAACCCTTTTCAGTAGGAAATGACCAAGGGTCGATTGTTTCACTTCAAACTTGATTTTCTCCCAAAATAAGCATCCAAAAATCATGGAATTGCCTCCAAAGGATTAAGAATCTTCTATACTTGCTCTTGAGGCTCTCAGATCAAAATTTAATAAAATTACAATTTTGCCTCTGAAATACAAAAAATCTTTTTTCAAGCCAAATTCATTAGTAATCCCCTCAAATGCTTTGTAATCATCAAAATCAATTCTTGGAGTAACAATCTTCCCCCTTTTTGATGATGACAAAATATTTGTGCATAAGCAAAAATAAAGCATGTAGAAGCATTGATTGAGGGTTTCAAAAAGTTTGAAGGAACATGCAACATCACATACTAAGATATTATATTCAATTATTTGACCAATATGACAACAAGAGTAGTTTGATGATTATTTATAGTTAGGCATTTAAATGATTTACAAAAGTGTTTGACTTACTTATTTCTTTTGCCAATTTTGCTTCTATTTTATTTTTTTTATGAATTTTACTTTAATTTTGCTTATAGGTCAATTTTATTTACTTTACTCCTCCTTTTTGACATCATCAAGTAAGATCTTAAAGAATTTTAAAATTCAAAAATAAAAAAATTCTCTTTTTTAAGTTATTCCATATGTTTTTCTGTTAGAACAAGAGTTTATGATAAAACTTTCAATTTACAATATAATGATCATAATGAAATTTAACCAATTCAGAAAGATTTCATTTCACATCATTCAAATGACATCATCACATATTTACATCCAAATGATTATCATAACATCAAGTCATCGAAATGTATAAGTGCTAAATATTCAAAATATAAAGGTATCAAAAGTATTCATGAGAATTAGGCCATCAAAACATACAAAATTCATAGATACAACTATCCATGATCCAAACAGCCAATAGTACCAATGCCATAAGTTTGACCCAAAAAAAAAATATAACCAATTATGACTTGATCAACAACTCAGAGAAACAACTAAGAGATACTAGATCATAACCTAATACAATGATGACTAAACAAAATCTAGTAGAGATCATGGTTGGAAGCATCTGAATCAGATGAGAAATCAGAAATGTGATGGGGTGTGACAGGATCAAATTCAGGAGCACATCCTCGACCACATCTGCCTCGACCACGGGTGTAGGTGCGGGCTCGAGCAGTTGGACGAGATGACTCAAAAGGCTCAAAGGAAGTGGGCTGAGCAAGAAGAGCAATCTTGATAGTGTTTAAATGATCCAGTGCTCTCAACATAGACTAAGTGATGGCACTAATCTATGTAAATAGAATCTTATTGGAATCTCTGAACACTCTCCTCAAGAAGTCAAAACCATCCTCCAGAACACCTCGAAGTCTGGCTACCTCAACAGTAAGATCTAATATCTCTGAAATATCCTCTCTTATCTGGAGATGAGCCAGATAAAAAATCTACCTCTACAAATCTAAAACTCTACTTGACAATCTCGAAACACATCCCTCGAGGTCCTCAAGCCATGCAGACTAAGCAATAGTTACATGTGGAATCACAGACTAATCAAAAGATGGGTTGAAGTAAGTACTCTCCCCCTGAGTGGTATTGGCTATATGCTGAGATAAAAGACCTGCAATCATCTGAGATAGGATATCGACAATCGACTAAATCAATTGGTCGTGATCCTCCTGATTTGGTCATCAGTGAATCTAACATTTGTGTCTCTGCTCCTCGAAGGTGCCACATCACATCTTTCCTCACTGACTCTGAGGGACCAGTCTCATGATCAGATGCAAATTAAAAGTCAAGAGATCCTCTATGATCATGAGGAGGTGAAGATGGTCCCTCCTCCTCAGCTCTATCTACATCCTCAGCACCTTTGCACCAACCGTCATCAATCTTTGAAAAATCCATGCGATGCAGTGTGTGGTGGTTGATGGTATCAGTGTGAGATAATCTGGCAACTGGATCTCCTTTAAAACTAACTCCAAACCTCCTAAACACTAATAAGAGGGCCATACCATAGGGTAGATGTGCCTTAGACCTATTCAAGGTCTCTCTCATCATTTCTATCATCAAAATAGGGAGGTTAAAGGGGGTCTCTATAATCACATGAAATATGATACATATATCCCTACTAGATAATAAATCATGCCTGTCACTCCTAGGGACAAATAACTTGGTAACCATGGTGTGTAACACTCTCATTTCAGCAGAATGAATCTTGGCCTCTAATTTATTCAAATTTTCTTCAAATTCTCTCCTTAAGATGGCTCTCAATCCTTCTTCTTTATGGGTTAGTTCCATTTTCTTGTAACCCTCACATGGTAATCTTAGAATTTCTCCAAGGTGAACTGGATCAAGAGTAATCTCAGTACTTTTAACAACTAATTTTACTGTTTCATTAAACTATGCCAAATTTAGGTTAAACTCTCTAACCAAATCCACATATGTAGCTTCTTTCAACTTGCAAAAGTAATCCCATCCTTGCCTTTTAATTTTGAACACAAACAAAAATCCTTCTTTCTCAAAGAAACTAAAATCAACATTCTTTCCTGGTTCAACCTTTCTATCAGACAAAGGGACCTTACTTGGTGTAAGAGGAGACTGTGAATATTGTCTGGAGGCAGAGGTTGGACTAGGAGAGGGCTCTGGTGTTGTTCTTTTTTGACGGGCTTCATCCTCTAAGCAACTGGGTAATTTTTTTCTTTGCGTCAATTTTATCTTGGGTACCATTCCAACCAATAGAAGCCTTAATCCCACTCAAGAGTGTCAAAGAAAAGTGGAATGGAGAAGATTTGAGAAGAAGAGGAAGAGTTTTGAGGGAGATAGCCGACAGTGGATTTTAGGGTAAGGGTTTGCTAGGATTCTTCAATCCGCCTAAATAGAAAGAAAGTAAGAAGAGATTTAACTCCTTAAGGAAAGATTTTGAGAAGGGGTTTTGGTAGGAAAGGGGATTTTTAGAGATTTGATCGATTGAGGAAGTTGAGAGGGAGAGAGCTTTTGTTCGGTTGAACGAAAGAAAATAAGAAAAAATGGTGAGGTCATCCTTTTTGGTCAAAAGAAAACCCAAATAAGAAGCCGTCCAATGGGTTAAGTGCAACAAAGACCAAAATGCCCATGAGTCACCCTCTAGGTCGACCCATGGCATAAAAAAAATTGAATAAAAGATGGAAAAATTTTGAAAAAATATAAGATTTTAAGGATTGAAATTTCATTCATGAGAATGATCAAGGAAGACTAGATTTGAGCTTTTTGAGATAGAAAATTTGAGATATAGGCTCAAGATAAAGATTAATGTTATTTTTGATAGATTTAAGCTTGAAATCATAAAGATGTTTAGGCTAGGGGATCAAGAATTCCTAATTCTCTTCTAATCTCATAGAATTAATCTTCACTTAAGGCCTTAGTAAATATATCAGCCAACTGATTTTCAATACAAACATAATCAAGAATTATGTCATTATTTTGAATATGCTCTCTTATGAAATGATGCCTTATTTCAATGTGTTTTGATCTAGAGTGTTGGATTGGATTCTTAGTTAGATTTATCGCACTAGTATTATCACATCTTATGGGAGTTTTATTTAGTTTGATACCAAAGTCCTCAAGTTATTGCTTAATACACAAGATTTATGCACAACAACTTTCGGCTGTAATGTATTCAGCCTTGGTCATAAACAATGCTGCCAAATTTTGCTTCTTGCTAAACCAAGAGATTAAGTTAACTCCTAAAAATTAGCAAGTTTCACTAGTACCTTTTCTATCTAATTTATATTTTGCAAAGTCTGCATCTGAATGTCCATTTAAATCAATTGATGAATTCTTGGAGTACCATAAACCTATGGATTGAGTTCCTTTTAGGTATTTATGTATTCTTTTTACAACATTTAAATATGATTCTTTTGGATTAGATTGAAATCATGTACATAAACAAACACTAAATATGATATCTGGTCTACTAGTAGTTAAATACAATAAAGAACTAATTATGCCTTTATAAAGTTTTTGATCAATACTTTTGCCTCCTTCAACCTTATCAATCTTACATGATAGACTCATGGGGGTACCAATTGCTTTGGAGCTCTCCATCCTAAATCTCTTGAGTAGTTCTCTTATGTACTTGCTTTGAGTGATGGAGATTTCTTCTTTTGTTTGTTTGATTTGAAGTATGAGGAAGAATGTTAGCTCATCCATCATGCTCATCTAGAACTCCCCCTCATGAGCTTAGAAAAATCTTAACATAAAGTTTCATTAGTAGATCCAAATATAATGTCATCAATATATATTTGTATTACTAAGATGTTATCATGATCTCTTTTAATGAAAAGGGTTCTATCTACATTTCCTCTTGAAAATCCATCATTAAGCAAGAATTTACTATGTCTTTCATACCAAGCCCTAGGTGCTTGTTTTAAACCATATAATGCTTTTTTTAATCTAAAAATATAATTTGAAAAAGCATGATTTTCAAAACTGGGAGGTTGTTCTACATAAACTTTTTTGGCAATATATTCATTTAGAAAAGCACTTTTAACAACCATTTGAAATAGTTTGAAATTCATAAAGCATGCATAAGTGAGTAAAAGTCTAATTGCTTCTAGTCTAGCAACAGGTGCAAAGGTTTCATCAAAATCAATTCCCTCTTCTTGATTATAATCATTCATAACTAATCTTGCTTTATTCCTAATTACATTTTCATTTTCATCAAATTTATTTCTATACCCATTTCGTACCAATTATTGGATAACTTTTAGGTCGTGATACTAAGGTCTATACATTATTTCTTTCGAATTGATTAAGTTTCTCTTGCATTGCATTTATCCAATTATAATCTTTTTTGACTTCATCAATGGTTTTGGGTTCAAAATGAGAAACAAATGCAAAATGATTGTATGCATCTCTAAGTGAAGAGCGAGTTCTTATCCCATATGTAGGATCACCAATAATTAGTTCTTTGGGATGATTATGAATATACCTCCATTCTTTTGGAAGATCAATTGTACCTTAAGGTTGATCTTATTGTCCTTCACCCTCAATTTCTTGCTTGTCTTCATGATTCTCTTCATTTTGAATTATTGAATCCTTTAGGATGATCTCCTTCATTCCTTTTATAAGAGGATCTGCATCATCAATACCTTCACTCTTCCTTGATGGAAGATCATTAGTCTCATCAAAAAAAACATGTATTGACTCCTCTACTACTAAGATTCTTTTGTTAAAAACTCTAAAAGCTTTACTAGAAGAGGAGTAACCAAGAAAAATAGCTTCATCAGATTTTGCATCAAATTTACCAAGTTTTTCTTTACCATTGTTCAAAATAAAACATCAGCAACCAAAAATATGAAAATATGCAATGTTAGGTTTTCTTCCTTTCCAAAGCTCATAAGATGTTTTCTTTAAAATTGGTTTGATTAGGGCATGATTTAAGATGTAACATGCTGTGTTAATTGCTTTCATCCAAAAGTTTCTTGAAAGGTTGCTTTCACATAGCATAGTACGGGCCATTTCTTCTAGAGTTTTATTTTTTCTTTCTACTACATTTTGTGTTAATTGCTTCCATCCAAAAGTTTCTTGAAAAGTTGCTTTCACATAGCATAGTACGGGCCATTTCTTTTAGAGTTCTATTTTTTCTTTCTACTACTCCATTTTGTTGGAGTGTCCTAGGTGCTGAAAAATTATGGCTAATTTCTTTTTCATTATAAAATTTTTCAAAGTCTTCATTTTCAAATTTGGTTCCATGATCACTTCGAATGCTTTGAATTGAAAATCCTTTTTCATTTATAATTTTTTAGTAAAACTTTATAAAAACATGAAAAGTTTCATCTTTGTATGCCAAAAAAAAAATCCATGTAAAATGTGAGTAGTCATCGATAATTGCAAAATCATAATATTTTTCACCTAAGCCTGTTGTTCTTATAGGACCAAACAAATCGATGTGCAAAAGTTCCAATGGCCTAGATGTTGAAACAATGTTCTTAGATTTGAATGAAATTCTTATTTGTTTACCTAGTTGGCATGCATCACAAATTTTATCTTTTTCAAAGTTTAATTTTCATAAACCGATAACTAATTCTTTTTTGATAAGCTTTGAAAGTGAATGCATACTAATGTGTGCAAGTCTACGATGCCAAAGCCAACTAGTCTCATTAATTTTGGCATTCATAGCTATTAGACATTGCATGTTTATCATAGAAAGATCATTCAAATCTACCATATAAACATTACCATGCCTATGACCAACAAACTTAATGCCATCATCATTGGGACTAGTTACAATGCACAATGAAGATTTGAAAACAACTTTGTAACCCTTGTCACAAAGTTGACTAATACTTAAGAGATTATATTTTAAACTATCTACTAATAAAATATTTTCAATATACTTGGAGGGAGTGATACCGACATAACCTATACCAATGATCTTTTCTATGCCATTGTCTCCAAATGTGACCATCCCTCAATTTTTAGCATCAAGCATGCTGAATTGGGACTCATCACCGATCATGTGTCTTGAGCATCCGCTGTCAAGATACCATCTTTAATTTTCTCCTTTGAATGCAAGACATACCTACATGCAAAATCAAGTCCTTACTCTAGGTACTCAAGTTTTCTTGGATCCTTTAAGGTTAGTCACAATTGTTTCTTTTGGAACCCATATTTTCTTCATATTTGAATTGCTAGAGAAGCATGTATAAGATTTGTGTCCTAGTTTACCACATTTAAGGCAAGTAACATTTAAAAATCTATCGCTTTATGAATTTATAAAAATAATTTTTAGAAATTTTTATTTTCTTAGGAGGTTATAGCCTAGACCAGCCTTATTATAAATAGCCTTTTGATTTTCAATAATCATATGAAGTTTATTTGAACTCAAAGTAAATTTTTCGACTATCAATTTTATTTTTCAAATTTAGATTTTCTTGAGTTAAGACTAGTTTTTCACTTAGGATAGTTTCATTTTCTTTTAGCAAGACTTGATTTTTTAATTTTAGTTCTTTATTTTTAGTTCCTAATTTTTTTAAATCATACACTAAATCAAAGAAGGCTTCTTGAAGTTCTTCAAATGTAAATTCATTTGAGATTTCAACACTTACCTCATTCTCATATGCCATAAAGCATCGGTTGGCTTGTTCATGAGCTTCTTTCTCTTCGAAGCTTGATTCGTCACTATCACTCCATGTCGCCACCATAGCCTTTTTCTTGTATTTCTTGAAAATCTTTTTAAGTTGAGAACATTCAGTCCTAAAGTGCCCCAACTTCTTACATTCATAGCAAATAAGGGGCTCCTCCCTATCCTTTTTCTTGCTATGCTCCCCTTTGGTAGGTAGCCTCTTCCTCATCCCTTATTTTCTCTTCAAAAATCTTTTGAACTTTCTTATGATGAGGGCTATTTCTTCATCTTATTCTTCATCTTTCATTTCATCAGATTCCTCATCATGTTGAGTGGTGGATTTAAGGGCTATTGTCTTCTTTTTCTTGACATCTTCTTCTTGATGTTTTTTCATGCTTAGCTCATGCGTCATTAGTGATCCTAGAAGCTCCTCCAAGGATAAAATATTTAGATCTTTGGCTTCTTGAATTGCAGTCACTTTGGCCTCCCATGTCCTTGGCAAAGATCTAAGAATCTTCCTCACAAGGTTACTGTTAGAATAAGACTTGCCAAGACTTTTAGGACCATTTATAGTATTCGTAAATGTAGTAAACATTATAGTTATTGACTCATCATGCTCCATTTTGAAAAGTTCATATTTGTGCACAAGCATGTTAATTTTTGACTTCTTAACTTGATTAGTGCCTTCATGAGTTACTTCTAACCTATCCCATATTTTCTTAGTCGACATGCATATTGAAATATGATTAAATTCATTAGCATCTAGAGCATAATATAAAATATTCATGGCTCTTGCATTGAGTTGAGCCATTTTTTGATCAATCTCATCCCATTTCTTTTCTGGTTTGATTGATTCCTCACCATCAATTATCTTAGTGGGTGTGTGTGGTCCATTAACTATGATACTCCACATATCATAGTCAAGTGCTTGTATGAAAATTCTCATCCGAGCTTTTCAATAGGCAAAGTTGGATCCATTAAAAAGTGGAGCATGGTTTGTGGACCGTCCCTCAGCTAGAGAAATACTAACTTGGGTTGTCATAGATCTTTGGCTCTTTGATGGTTAAATCAAAGTAGGGCTAGAGCACTGGGCTCTGATACTACTTGTTGCCCAGCTATGCAACCCAAGAGGGGGGGTGAATTGGGTTTTTAAAATTTTAAATCTAATTTAAAGATATCAAGATTGAATGATGATATGCAAGACATGTGCGTGAAGTGATTTAGGTTAGAAAAAAATATAAAAGATTAGAGAGCAAGAATTTAACAAACTAAGAAAAGAAAGATAGCAAGCACACCATAAACAAGCAAGATTTATAGTGGTTTGGTACCTTTCTTGCACCTACATCCACTTCCCAAGCTCCTACTTGGGAATTAAAATTCACTAACCATATTCAAACTGAATACACCATTGGAAATCTCCAACCCTAGCAATCTCAAGCTAGAAGACTTATTTTTTGGGTACAAGCCAACCCAATATAATTCTATTCGATGTTAGGATCAACCTTCCCAAGTTTTGAAATTCTCCCAAAACTTGAATCAAAACAGTAACGTAGAGTAAAAGATTTATTGACAATCAAATACAAGTTTAGCTCCCTTTGTGAGCAAATAAAACCTTAAGAATATTTTTCACAATAATGGAGGAAGCTTCTCTAATTTCTCTCAAAGTAGTTAGAGATTTGAAAGAGCTCTTGAGCGGTAGGTGAACTTGAAATAAAGGCTTCTTTGCTTGAAGATGACTTTTCTTTATGGTTGAAATTGAATCACACCAATCTTTTATGTTTTTTCCTATTTAAAGCCTTTTAAATCTTCAATATACAGAGGAGAGAATCGTAGGAAAGATTTATAGCTATTGGAGACATTAAAGAAACCATTAAAACCTACCAAAATAAGAAAAAAATAGCCATTGCAGAAAAATTTTCATTATAGGGGTCGACTCATGGGTCGACTCATGGCACATGGGTCTACTTTAAAGTCGACCTCTGAGATAAAATCTAGAAAAATAGTCATTCTATATTTTTATCCTTCAGAACAGTAGAGCTTGACCTTGGGGTTGATTCTTGGCATAGGGACAGCATGCCAAACAATCCTTTTCAGCAGGGGACGACCTAGGGGTCGACCCTTTAGCTTCAAACTTGATTTTCTCTTAAAATAAGCATCCAAAAATTATGAGACTACCTCCAAAGGATTAGAAATCTTCTATACTTGCTCTTAAGACTCTCAAATCAAAACTTAATAAAATTATGATTTTGTCCCTAAAATATAAAAAGTCTTTTTCCAAGCCAATTCATTAGTAATCTCCTTAAATACTTTGTAATCATCAAAATTAATTCTTGGAGCAATAGATACTATGTGGATATTAGATTCAGCATGCTCGCACCACTATATTTCTCATCGAGAGTGGTTTGCTACCTATCGGAACGTCGATTGTGAAAGTGTCAGTCTTGGAGATGATCATCTGTGCAATATAGCTGGAGTTGGCTCTATCAGGATGAAAAAGTATGATGAGATTATTCATACATTATCAAATGTCAGGCATGTACCAGAGTTGAAAACGAATTTGATTTCTTTTGGCTACTTGGAGGAGTAGGGTTATGCTTTTAGTAGCTAGGTTGGGAGTGGATGTCTAAAAATTTTTAATGAAGCTTTGGTGGTGTTGAGAGGTAGGAGACTGAGCAACAATATTTACAGAATAGAAGGCTCAGTGGTGATTGATAGTGCAGAGGTGCTAGCAGCGGCACAGGAGGAGTAGATTTTATGTTGGTTGTTGCATTATCGGATGGATCATATGAGTGACCATGGGCTCACTAAACATAGCAAAAAAGGTATGATCCCAACCCTGAAGAAGGAGGGCATAGATTTATGTAAGCCGTGCATCTTTGGTAAACAGCATAGGATAAAGTTTGCTAGAAGTACCAAACATAGTGAAAGAGTGTTGGATTTAGTGCACTCGGATGTATGGGGACCAGCTCCTGTATCAACTAAAGGTAGGGCAAGGTATTTTATCACTTTCGTTGATGATTTTTTAAGAAAGGTGTGGGTTTATCTGATTAAAAAAAATTAGAGGTGTTTGCCCAGTTCAAAGCTTGGAGTGCTGAAGTAGAGAAGGTGTCAGGGAGATAGGTGAAGTGTCTGAGGTCGGACAATGAAAGAGAGTCTATTAGCCTGGAGTTTAGGAGGTACTATAAGGAAAATGGCATCAAATACCATTACAAAGTGAAGATGACTTCTTAGCAGAATGGTGTCATGAAGAGAATGAACCGGACATTGATCGAGAAGGCATGGAATTTGAGACTGTAGACATCACTTCCAAAATCTTTTTGGGGTGGTGTCTTAACTTTTTACAAGTTTCCACATTTTAAGCTGAATGGATGCATTCTAAAGGAGGTCTAAAGTGGAAAGAAGGTGGATCATAGCTACCTAAAGATATTCAGTTGCCCATCCTATGCATATGTGGAGGCAATCGAGAGATGCAAATTAGATCCAAAATCTCAAAAGATGACATTCATAGGGTATCCACAATGAGTCAAGGGATACCTACTGTGGGACTCTCAGGCACAGAAGTTAGTGATCAGAAGGAATATTATCTTTAATAAGAAGAGCATTTGAGGATGTCTAGGATAGATGGAACTGAAGAGACAAAGGTGAAAAGTAGTGGATGACATGCAGTCTGAATCCACGTATAAGAGTGTTCCTATTGAGGTGGATTTGGGTAGGAGAAAAGATACTCAGATGGAAGACCGATATGAAGTGCCAGCAGTTCAGATGGATGTGCAGGATCAGCCACAGACATCAGATAGAGATGTACCAATGGGAGTAGCTTTGCACAAACCCCAGCGTAGTATCAGGAGATCAATTAGATATGGCATTGATGAGGTTATCTCCTATGCACTCATCACTGCTAATGGAGATCCAGAAAATTATGTAGAGGCTATGAAGAGTGAGGATCATGATGCATGGATGCAGGTCATGATAGAGCAGATGGAATCATTTGAAAAGAATCAGACATGGTAGCTGGTACATCTTCTAGAAGATGCTCGACCTATTGGCTCAAAGTGGATGTTCACAAAGAAAGAGGCACCTTCAGAATAAGATGGAGTTAGATTTAAAGCATGACTGGTAGCAAAGGGATATTCACAAAGGAAAGGGATTGACTACATAGAAATTTTCTCTCCTATGGTGCATCATAAGTCTATTCGGGTTTTGCTGTCACTGGTGGCATAGTACAATATGGAGTTAGAATAGATGGATATAAAGACGGCCTTCCTTCATGGCACATTGGAGGAAAGGATCTACATGAAGTAACTAGATGGTTTCATAGAGACTGGATAGGAAGAAAATGTGTGTTTACTTAGAAGATCTTTGTATGGCTTGAAATAGTCCCCCCATTAGTGGTATCGAAGATTTGATAGTCTTATTTTTAGCCTAGGTTTTAATAGATGTGAACATGATTGCTATGTCTACATCAAGGATGTAGATGAGGAGAATGCTCTATATCTACTACTGTATGCAGATGATATGCTTATAGCAAGCAGAAGCATGAAAGCTGTGAAAGACTGAAAAGGGCATTATCATCTGAGTTTGAAATGAAGGATCTAAGTCCAATTGAGAAAATTCTTGGAATGGAGATTTGCGGAGATAGGTGCAAAGAAGTGCTCCATTTGTCATAAGAAAGATATGTTCAGAAAGTTCTAGAGAGGTTTGGGATGGAGATGGCCAAACCTGCAAAGATACCATTACTGAGCCATATATCTCTCTCCAAATTACAAAGCCCCAAATTAGAAGAGGAGAGAGAATACATAAAAAAAGTCTCTTATGCAAATGTTGTAGGCAGTGTGATGTACACTATGGTGTGTTGTAGATCAGATATAGCACATGCAGTGAGCATGGTTAGTAGATACATGGCTAACCCTAGAAAGAAATACTAAAAAGCATTGAAATGGATGCTACGATATCTGCATAGAACAAGGGATTATGGTTTGGTGTTTGGTGGGTGGCTAGGAGGATTTGAAGATGGAGGTTTGAGTCCTCTGGAAGGGTTTGTAGATGCAAATTATGCAAGAGATCTTTGATACAAGGAGGTCTATTACTGAATATCTCTTCTAGGTGTATAGTGGATCGGTGTCTTGGAGATCAATCCTTCAGCCAATTATGGCTTTATCTACTACAAAGGCTGAGTATATTGGAATAATGGAGGTTGCAAAGGAAGTTCATTGGCACAGGAGGCTGATTGTTAAGTCAAGGGTGGAGTAGAGCAAGGTTACACTATTCAGTGATAGTCAGAGTGTTCTGCTGTTGACACAAAACCCAGTCTATCATGTTTGCACAAAGCATATAAACCGAGATACCACGGGATCAGAGAGTTGGTAGAGAAAGGTGAAGTGGAACTGATGAAGATCCACACCAAGAAGAATCAGTCTGATGCACTTACGAAAGTATTCCCCAAAGATAGCTTTCAGATGTGTGGCAGGGATGGATTTGCTTAGAAGAGATGAGTTCACAAGGACATGGAAGCACCAAGATAGATAATGTGAGCTCAAAAGTGGTGCTCCCAAGTCTTGAAAATATGAGAAGATGGGTCATGAAATGATGGGAGCAAGTCAGAAAAGAAATCAGTCCAGATAGCAAAGTTTAGAAACTGAGCCGGTTCACCTTGAGACTGAGCTGGCTAAGTTTGGAACTGGGCTGGCTCAGTCCAGGACTGACTCAACTATGTCTCAAAAAAAAATTTAGATAGAAAGTAGTATTTTTGGGCTATTGGCGTGGTACACAACTGGGTCAACTCAATCTCAAACTAAGCCAACCCAATCGCAAGTTAGTCGATTCAGTCTGAAACTAGGCTGGCTCAATTTTTGCTGATTTATTTTGTGTATGTGGGATATTTAGATTTTGAAAAGTTTTTCTATGAGCTTGGGGCTTGATCCATTTGTAAAGTATAAATACTAGAAATAGGTAAAGATTATATAAGATGCTGAATTCATGGAATAAAGCTCTTTTCTCTTGAAAAACTCTTGTGCTCTCTTTTTCTCTTTTCTCTTGAATCCATTATTTTGCTTCTACATTGATCCTAGGAGATTGTTCCTTATTGCTTGGCTAATCACCAGTGGCTACACTGGTTCGAGAGAGGATAGTTTATCCCAACAATATCCATATCCTTTGTGACCAAGTCCTGACAGCAAAGAACTCCATAGTTGGTTCACGTTTAGTGAAATGTACCCCTACACTTCACTTGCATGCCATAACAGTATCTCCATACTTCTTAGTTAAGAGTACAATTAATACTTATGGCACACAGTGACCTATACTCGATATGTTGTTATCCTGGATAACAATGAATTATTTGATCATGAACTGGTTTAAGGACTAAATGATAAATCCTCTTTTGTTGAGTCTAAATAGTCCTTATGACTTCATCATAGAAGAGTTCATTACAGGAAGATGCACAAGAGTGATAAAATATCAAAATAATAATTTTATATATTTAAAATTTAAGTATAAATTATATTCAGCTCAACAACCTACAATCTAGATGATTGGCTTTAGGATACATTTTCCAGCATAGACTCCTCCTGAATTTTGAATTCAAGTATTATGGTTTGCGGTTGTAACAAATCTCATCTCCTACCCTTATCTATTCCATGCTATTTTCCCATTGAAATCATGCCAATAAAAGGGTGAATTTTCTTATACGTTCATGGAATTGAGAGAGGTTTTTGAGGTATGAATTTCAAAGTATTAGGTTGCTGGTTTTGGATGTGAGAAATTCTAGAGTGAAAGTGAGAAGAGTCCTGCGCCACTCTATTCCTACATGCCACACTTCTAAATTTTTTATTTTTCTTATCACTCATTTCAAAATTCAAAAGGGTGGGCATAGGCAGAGAGAGTCCCTCTACACATAAAAATTTATTTCATAGGAAAATTCAAAAAGGAGTGAGCATGAGAGTGATTCTGGTTATTAGGGTTTTTGGTGTGTGCAAAACCCTAGAGTTGGGACTCAGAGTTTGGATGGAGAGATTAAGCACTATGAGTGCCCAATCACCACCAAATTTGATGCACCACCTCATCATTCTTCGATGTTCATCTTCTAATTTTTTGGAGTATCTGAGAGATCAAAAAAAAGAAAATTGATTGAATCGATCGTGATCAGCCGTTGAAGGCCCTAGCGAGGAGCTAGCACTCTGGTGGAGCTGGTTGGGACCAAGACCTCTATATAGACCAACCATAGAGGCTGGATAAGTGTGCGAGTATAATGAAATATGAGGAATTTTTTTGATAGATTTGGATCATGGAGATCATCTATCCGTGCATAGGTATTGTATCTAAACCCAAGTCGATCAATGAATATGATTTGTTGATCGATCGTATTTAAATTTTTTATAACATATTAGCATGTCTAGATCCTAAGCAGGATTTTATGATTTGATCATAGCATGCATAGAATTAATAGTAGATTAATTTTAACTTTCATTGCTATTTAATTTGAAAAAGTTTTGAAAATGCATGCTTTAACCCTACTCTATTTCCAACAATGGTATCAGAGTAAGGGTTGTTTGATTTGCTTATATGTTAATTAGAAAAATTAAAAGCTAGCATACATGATATGTTTATATACTAATTAAAATTATTTCAATTAATAAAAAATAATAAATTAAAAAATTAAATATGAATATGTTAGATTAGATCTAATATGTGATTCATGCTTTAATTTTATTATGGTTAATTTTTTGTTATAAAAATAGCAATAGGTCGTTGTTTATGAAATGAGCTGACCCATTTCTAAAATGAGTCACCTTATTTGGTTAAAAAAAATTAAAAATCTTTCAAAATTTAAAAAATATTTTTAAAATGTCGAATCTCAATCAATCAGTCCAAAATTTAATTAAAAGAATTATGTATTGTCTAGTAGGATCTAGAATTGTGAATTAAAGATCCTAAAACAAATGCATAAAACTATGGGTTAAAAAGTTAGATAAATTAGATCCATTAATTATGTTAGACCTAAGGTTAGTTAAAGAATGGACTAAACTAGAATAATTGAGCAAATCTAACCAAATATTGAGTTAGATTAGATCAAGAACACTCTAGATTCAATTTCAATAGTTGTCGTTGGATAAGTCCATATCTTTAACAAAGACCAAGATGGACATGATTCATGGCTATGCGGTCGAGCTCGTAATCACTAGGTTGATTAGATATAATGTATTTAACTGATTGGTGTCTAAGGTAAGTTTGGCAGTTAAGACTAGTGATTTTAAATTAGGAGCTACTCATATTGATTTGATCTTTGATGAGTTAATAGCATATCCTTTCCACTGATCTCACTTACTTGACCGACATGGTCGATTAGGATTTGATTAGATCACTTGATGATTCGAGCTGATCCATGTCATTAGAAATCAGTTTGACTGATTTCAATCAGTAAGACTGAATTAGGTGCCCATGGACCTAAATTGATCCTGATCTTAACCCATTGACTTGGTGAAGTTAGTGGGAGGATTTGACTTGGTGAAGTCAGTATGAGAAAATTGCTCCATGTCCTTTCTATCCTTAAATCATATGTAACCTAAATTCTTTAAATTATTAGATCCTTAAAAATAACTAAGTTATAGGGATAACCGAGTCATGGCCTCCTACTAAGATGAATAGTAATGAGTCCAATTTTTTAGATGAACATTGGAGGTGCATTACACCTGATGTTCACCTAGATATTGAAATTACTGTCTATCATATGATGATTAGGTTGCACTCTCTTAATGGTGATCAAGTTAGCCAGAGCTTTTCTTGAACCTGATCATCGTTGGTTTGATGCACCAAACTTAATCATGTTAATTGTTGGACCTAACTAGATCTTTCTAGTGGAGGCCATAGCCTACTGAATTGGCTTCTAGGGCAAAACCTAATTACTAAAATTATTTAAAAAAATAATTAGTTGTGAACCTACAGGTAGATACACACTGGTTAGCCAGAGCTTTCCTCGGGCCCGTTTGTAGTCTATGTGGATTCTAATATCCACTAAGAAGTTAGTGTAATTCCTCAAATTGGAGGTAGAGACTACCAATTCGTAAAATAGTGGGACGACCTTTAAATTAAAGTTCAAGTCTTTAGGGTTAATTAATTCAAGTACTAATAAGATTTCATATTTTTCTTTCAAATAAATAGAATGGCTAGTGTAAGTCTAATCCATTGATTGTTGGATAGTGACAAGCTTTGAAGACCTAATTACGAGGAGCTAGTGTTGACCCTAATCTGGTAGACCTAAAGAAAAATTTTCCTCTGAACCCGAATAGGCTGAACAGGAGAAATCAACAAATTATTACTAGTCAAAGTTGTTATATGATAACACTTGTAATTTCTCTATTTATGATACATCTATCAGGATATTAAATACCAGAAGTCTAGTTCACATTTGTAATTTGCTGCATGGACTTCAAATTAGAAGAAAATTTAAGAACGGCGATAGATTCCTTAATGTTGGGGATGGAAGTAAAGTTCTAGCCCTAGCATTTCCATCCCCAACATTAGGAACTCTTAAGCTTATTTTCAAAATTAATAGTTTTGTTTAAAGTGACTATCACTGTTGTCCATCTTTTATGATGAACATAACATCTATTGGACTTTTGGCCCAAGATGATTATTATTTGTTAATAAAAAAAATTATTATGATATCATTATGAATGATATTACAGTAATATGAGGATAATTTAGAAATGATATTTATATATTATCACAGTCTATTAGTGTAATATACACACCAAATAAATATCCAAAACTAGATAATGTCGTTGATGTCTATCTTGGCACTATAAGCTCGATCATATAAATAAGAATAGGATCAACAAGTTAGTCAAGCAGTATATCCTTTATTAGATATATGCATCCTAGAAGCCAGAATTGGCTGATACTTGTTATACACTTCTAAGGATAAAATTATAATTTTAACTATAAATAATAAAATAAGTTATTTTCTATCATAATGTGTATTTAGTGTCTATGATACATCCCTTGAGTTAATTGCAACGATAATTCTTATTTTCAAGAGTTAAAAATTTAAGACATGAATTTTCGTTATTAACTCATAAAATGCTCCTGATCGTAGGATCATCATGAGGATGGTGATTGATATGAAAGGTTAGTGTACAATCATTTCTTTATAGTAGATGAGTCTTAAGTCTATGGTGTAAAGACACCAGAGCAAGAGTAAGATACTCGTTAGAGAATGAGGGCACTGAGCATGACCACCTCGAGCAGTCATTAGGAAGTCTACCTTTTCATCGATGACTGGCTCAAAGCTGCAGTTGTATGTCTGGTTCTTTGACCTAAGGTGAATCGACATTTCAGCTTGAGGATGTTATAGTTTGACTACACCATAACTCGATCTCCTAGCCATTCGAAATCCTGAGGTGTATGTTGGCTATAGCATGTTCATTGTAGGAATTAGATTGCACCAATAGGAGATCTATCTATCTTGGTAGATGAGGAGTAGCCCTATGATGATCACGAGAATCAAGTCGATAAGCCCATGGCCATGGCAGAGTGAAATAATAGAAAGAGTTTCTATTAAGCTTTTCACATTGGACTTGAATCAAATGATTAATCATATGATGGATATTAGGATCTGATGAGTTCACCTTAACCCTAATCCATTTGGAGCTCAAGATAGAAGAACTTAACCACATAGGTAACTACACTAAGAGGTTTATTTTCAGTTCTAATGGGTTGCCACCATATGCAGCAAGGTGTCATTGATGGATTTTGAGAGCAATTAGAATGATTTAGATGATCAATCATATTAGCTATCTGAATTAGAAAAGTTTTGATCCATCGAAAGATGTTTCGATGATGTCGATGATAAAGATCATGACATATCTCATTATCATGCTTAACTAAGCCTAACTGGATCACACAAATAAGGGTTTGGATCTGGATATCATCAACTAGACTAACCCAAGTCAATTGATTTGAATTAGATTCAATTAGGTTCAAGAAAATCGTACTAGAACACGATTGAGCCTAATATTCTCTTTTAATTATCATTAAAAGTTATCTCGACTGAGCCAAATAAGTTTGGACTCATTTAGATATCTTTACTTGGTTTGACTGGAGCTTGTCCAGCTCAGAAAAGGATTGTGTTAATTTATGAGATGAATTTGAGACAACACCTGCCATTTTCCATCACCTGCTAAATTATGTTTCAGATATTTGGTCAAATGTTACCTTTGACACTTAGACATCTACCCATGTGTCAAGCCATCATAAGAGAGAACATTTGGACCAGTCCACCTACTAAAAGGTTGTAGGATAAGGCCTAGAGTCCAAATAGATGGAACTCGAGGTTGCTTCGAGGTTTCTACCTAGGTGGCGCCAAAGACTTATCTTTGACTAGTTTTGGTGCCATCTAAGGATGATTCAGAGGGGATCTCATTTGATTGGATCAGATGATGTCATCCAACCAATCAGATTTAGATCTGATTGCATAAAAGACCATGATTGGCCGAGATGATGTGGCACTGCATGGCACAGTAGGTTCTATATAAACCCTATCTACGCCTAGGATTTAGTTCTCTAGTCCATTGCCCATGCCACAAGACTGCTCCTCTCCCTCCTCCATGCCACCTTTAGGTCCTCACTCTCCTATGCACTTCCAAAAATCTTTGGGCTTCAGTTTGGTGCAATCCAAGCAAAAGAAAGACAATGAGAAAGGAATAAGGCAGCACTGCTGCTAGAGACGACACCCAATCTTCAAAAGGAGTTTTGAAGATCTTCCAAATCAAATCCAAATTTGATATTTGGAGAAGTGATAAAGAAGAAGAAGATCTTCAGATTCTACCTGAGTGGATATTGGTAGAGTTCAAGCACTTTCATGGATAGATTTAGAACCTCAAGGAGACATCAGGATCATCATAGGATAATCTGATTATCCACTATAAGATAAAATTAACTTAGATTTAATTTATCCTTTATTTTTATTTTATGTTCTTTTATTAGATCAATAATATCAAATCTGAAAAGTCTAAGATCTGATCTAGATCAAAGAAAGTAATTTTTGTAATATCGCTCTTGATCTAATCAGATCTAAATGAACCTAACTCGAGAAATAGGATTTTTCCTTCAACTGGTATCAGAGCCAGGTTCCATTCGATCTAATTTTAATTTATTTTAATATAATAATTAGATAATTTCAAAGGTCATAGGAGATGTGATTAGATCTAAAATCAATAAAATTAAAAAATTAAATAATTTAGATCTAAGTTGTATAAGATGCATGACTAGTTGTAGAATAGAATTATTCTATGTATAGTCTTGCATGATCATAATTTAATTTAATTAGTTATAATTTTTAGATCTATTTATTTACTATTCTTTTGATGTTATAAATATTATAATAAGATCTAAAAAATAAAAAATAAAGTTATTTAATTTTTGTTCATATGAGATATCATGAATGCATGTTTAGATTAGTTATAGAATTATTCTACATAATTATCTAAAATAGAATTTATTTTGATATGACTAATTTAAATTTAATTTTTTAAATAATTATAAGATAATTTTGATTTAAAAATATGCATGATATGATACATGAAGATATATGCAAAATATGTTTATAGTTAGATCAACTTTTATATACGAGATATATGATGTAGATCTAACTAGTTTTGTAGTTTTTATATTTCTAATTAAGGCATTCCCCTTGGCTGTCTGGTCATAATAATAAAGTAGGATTTAAAATTCCCTCTCCTCCCATTCGATAGGATGTTCTTATGATGTGTAGGGGTGCTGCGCATTCATCCTTAATCAGAAACCTAAAACTTATTTTCTGCAAAACCTTAGATCCTGAAATCTTAAGATTTTATTTACATATTTTGTTTGTAAATTTTAAACATAATTAAGAACTAAGATTATGAAATATATTAAGTCTAAAAATTAAGAATTTTTATATTTAAGATATATTCATAAAATTGGGTTCGAGCTTGGGTAGCTTAATTAGGTCTAGCTGTTGATCAAACTAAATCAAGAGTTGGTTAGATGGGATCAAGAGTGTTTAAATTGACTAGCCTAATAGGATTAAGTCTGGGTCAAGATTGAATCATGTGAGTGATCGATCAAGCTACGACCTAATTAGGCTTAGTGGTTAGAGTTTGGATTGTAGGCTAAGCTGATTAGTTCCGGCTCAATAATTTGGTGTCTAAGATAAGTCTGGAAGATATGATCGACTGATTTTTAATTCGGAGCTACTCGACTCGAATGCATTCTTGTCAAGTTAGTGGCATATCCCTTCCATCGGTCTTACTTATCTAGCCATATTTATCGACCCAGTCCTGACCTAAGGTGGTTAACAATCCGAGCTAATCTATGCCACTAGGTTAGTCATAATTGTTATGGCTATTGTAAGTCAAGTTTAAAGAGACCTAAAGCAAATCTTCCTAAGAAAAGATTAAGTCTAAGATCTTCCACCATTGTAGATATGTGAAATCTTCCTGAGGTTGATTGCACCAAAAAGATGCAACCATGTCTATTAGGTATTGGATGCTACGTGCTGGAGGATAAATTAGGCTCAATATTTTGGATACGGTGAGAGATCCAATTAGAAATTCAATCTATGCAAATAATGGGTCTGACTTAACTAAGGAGTGGATCAATATTTCGGACACTGTGAGATTCATAAATTAGAGACCAAGTTTGGGGGCACCTTGATTAGAGAATCATTGGACAAGAGTTATTCACTCATTGGCTAACCCATCACCAGTAACTATTAGGTGAGGTGATGAGTCAGTTGGTAGGACTGCACCATCCATTAGAAATCTATAATTATGAAGATTTTTGCATCTCTACAGAGGAAGTGTAGGGATCCGAGAAAATAGTGGAAGCTAATTTGTTTAAAAATTAAACCCCTAAATTAATTGATCTAGTCTTAATTATAATATCTAACTAAAAATTTTGTCTCTCCATAGGAAAATATCTGCATCCAACCCACTAGCACTTATCCTGGATATCCATAGACTAACCAGACCCAATTACAAGGATTGGCTCTAGAACTTCAAAATCATTTTGAGTTTCAAAAAGTTAACACATGTATTGGACCAGGATCCTCCCACCTTACCAGCTCATGCATGTGCTGAATAGAGAGCATCTCATGATAAGTGGATGGACGAAGATAACAAGTTCAGATACTACATGTTGGGCTCGATGTCTGATGAGCTTCAGCACCAACATGAAGATATCAGGACTGCCCACCAAATATTGGCTCACCTATAAGAGATGTTTGGTGAACAAAGTCGTGCAGCCAAATATCATATCACTAAATAATATTCAAGACTAAAATGCGTGATGGGTAGTTGGTCCAAGATCATTGTCTGATGATGATCAAGGACTTGGAAGAGCTTGAGAAGCATAGAGTGAAGTTGGACCTGGATCTGTAGAATGATATAATTCTGCAATCCTTAACTGATGCATATGGGCAGTTCATCATGAACTTTAAATACTCTGCCCGAGCTTATAAACATGTTGGTTACTACTGAGCTTTCAATGAAAGGTTCTATAGGTTCAGTATTTACTATGGAATGGACTTCTTCTAAGAGAAAATCTTTTGAAAAGAAGAAGAAGTCTGTGAAACAGCAGAAGATGGAAGAAGGAAAGAAAAAGAAGGTAGAGCTAAAAAAGAAGGCTGCTGACAAAGAAAAATATTTTCATTACAACACTAATGGCCACTAGATGTGGAACTGCCCTTCATACCTGGCCACCCTAAAGAATAAGAACATGGCAGATCCTTCTAGAGATATGCTTGTTATTGAATCTAACCTTATGGTTTCTTCTACATCTAGTTGGATGCTTAACTCTTGTTTTAGTGCTCATTTGTGCACTTTCATGTAGGGTCTTGAGGATAGCAGGAGGCTGAGGGATGGTGAGATGATCCTACATGTTGGAAATAGAGCAAGGGTTGCTGCTGTGATCGTAGAAACATATCCTTTTCAACTACCATCTGGTTTAGATTTAGTACTTAAAGATTATTATTATGTGCCTACAGCAAGCAGGAATTTGATTTTTGTTTCATGTTTAGCACAAGAAGGCTATATAATTAGTTTTCTTAAGGACCATTGTAACATTTTTTATGAAAGAAATAAAATTGTAAGTGGTTTTCTTATTAACGGTCTTTATAAGTTACATATTGATATATCTATTTTTAATATCGAGCAAAATGTGAATGCCATAAAATCAAAATGACCCAGAGATAGTCCAAACGATAGACATCTATGGCACCTTAGACTAGGTCATATAGCAGAAGATACAATTAACAAATTGGAGAAAATTGGGCTATTGATTCCATTGACTTCTGAGTCATATCCAATTTATGAATCATGTCTTCATGGCAAAATGACTAAACTCCCTTTTGTGGGACATGGAGAAAGGGTCATGGATTTCTTGCCCTAGTATATACTGATGTGTGCAGCCCATTTGATGTGTCAATTAGAGGCAATTTTATCTACTTCATAACCTTCATCGATGATTTGTCTCAAAATGGGTATGTGTATCTTATGAGACACAAGTCTAAAGCCTTTGAAAAGTATAAAGAATTTAGACATAAAGTAGAAAAGCAAACTGAAAAATTCATTAAGATTCTTCGATCAGATCAAGGAGGTGAATACCTTAGTCAGAAATTTCTGGACTATCTCAAGCAAAATGGCATAGTCTCTCAATGGACTCCACCTGGAACACCTTAACTCAATGAAATTTCAGAATGGAGGAATTAGACCCTATTTGATATGGTCCGATCCATTATGAGCTTCATAGACCTTCCTGATTTTCTTTGGAGACATAATTTATTAACTACTATATATTTACTAAATAAGGTTTCTTCTAAACCATTTCTACCACACTGTATGAGATATGACATGGTAAGAAACCAGGTCTGAGTCGTCTCAGAATTTTGGGTTGTCCGGCTCACGTCAAAGGACAACAAGTAGACAAGTTAGATTATAGGTCTTTTAGAGCTCGATTCATAGGATATCCTAAAGAGTCATTAGAATATTATTTCTATATTTCAAAAGATCATAATGTGATTATGAGTCAACATGCCATCTTTCTTGAAAAATAGTTTATTCAAGATGGCGGCATTGGAAAGCAGATTAAGCTAGAGGAGAAAGTCTCCCAAGAGCAAAGAGCTAAGGACCATGTGGAATCAAATCAGATTGAGCCAATACAGTCACTAGCTCCTCCACCTTGAAGATTGAAAAGAGTTTTCCATCTCCTTGAGAGGTACTTAGGTACTATTTCAGAGAAAGTAGAGAAAATATTTCTCATAGGTAATGAAGCTTATGGTGATGATCCTAAAACTTATAACAAGGTGATATCAGATATCGACTTTGAGAAATGATTTGAGGCAATGAAGTCAGAAATTGACTCGATGCACTCAAACCAAGTCTGAACCTTGGTAGATCCATCAGAAGGTATAGTACCTATTGGGTGTAAATAGATCTATAAGAGAAAGATTGGTGCAGATGGAAATGTAGAGACATTCAAAGCTAAATTAGTGGCAATAGGTTATAGTCAGTATGAAGGCATTGACTATCAGGATACCTTTTCGCCAATAGCCATGCATAAATTCATTCGCACATTGCTTGCTATTGTAGCCTATTTTGATTATGAAATATAGCAAATGGATGTGAAAACGACATTCTTAAATGGATATCTTTAGGAAGATATCTATATAGAACAACCACTGGGTTTCACATCCAGTGATACTGATCACAAAGTATGCAAGCTGCAAATGTCCATATACGGACTTAAGTAAGCATCTTAGAGCTAGAATACTCATTTTAATGATGTGATCAAATTATTTGATTTCATCAAGAATGAGGAGGAACCATGTATTTTAAGAAAGATTAGTGGGAGCACTATTGTCTTCCTCGTACTGTACGTGGATGATATCCTTCTTATTGGGAATGACATTCCTATGTTGACCATGGTTAAAATATGGTTATCTAAAGAATTCTCCATGAAAGATCTAGGAGAAGCATCCTTCATTCTTGGAATCAAAGTCTATAGAGATAGACCCAATAGGATACTAGGTCTTTTATAGAAGAAGTACATAAAGAAGGTGATAAAGAGGTTTAGCATGAAAAATTCCAAAAGTGATTTGGTACCCTTCAGACATGGCATTCATCTCTCCAAGAAGATGTGCCCTAGCACACCTGAGGAGATAGAATGCATGAACAAGATTCCTTATACTTCTGCAATAGGGAGCCTCATGTATGCCATGTTATGTATGCGATCTGATATAGCCTATGCTGTGAGTGTCACGAGCAGATATCAGTCGAATCCAGATGAAGAATACTGGACTTCTGTGAAATGTATCCTTAAGTATTTAAGAAGAACTAAGGATATGTTCTTGATTTTTGGTAATGGAGAACTCCAAGTCTAGGGATATACATACTCGAATTTTATGTCCGACATAGATGATCGAAAGTCGACATTTGGAAATCTATTTGTGTGTAATGATAGAGCTGTCAGTTGGAAGAGTTCCAAACAGACATTAATACTAGATTCCATCATGAAAATAGAATACATCGTTGCATTAGAAGCTATAAAGGAGGCATTCTGGTATAAGAAGTTCGCTGCAAAGATCAAAGTGATGCCATCAGATGCCATTCCTCTATATTGTGATAATAATGGCACTATAGCCCTTGCTAAGGAGTCGAGGTCTCATCAGAAATCTAAATACATTGAGCGATGATACCACCTCATCTGCGATTATCTTGAGAAGGGATACGTCAAGGTCAAGAGAGTCTACTCCACAGACAATGCGGTAGATCCACTTACAAAGCCATTGAGCTAGCAGAAGATCAAAGCACATCTTGAGAAGATGGAACTTAGATTTGTAGCCAATTAGCTTTAGGTCAAGTGGCAGTTTGTTAGATATGTGTGTCCTAAAAGCCAGAATTGGCTGACATTTATTATACACTTCTAAGGTTTAAATTATAATTTTGACTATAAATAATAAAATGGATTATTTTCTATCATAATGTATATTTAGTGTCCGTGATACATCCCTTGAGTTAATGAAAATGATAATTCTTATTTTCAAGAGTTAAAAATTTAAGACATGAATTTTCATTATTAACTCATAAAATGCTCCTGACCGTAGGATCATCATGAGGATGGTGATTAATCCAGAAGGTTGGTATACAATTGCTTCTTTATAGTATATGAGTTTTAAGTCTATGGTGTAGAGATATCGGAGCGAGAGTATAAGTACTCGTTAGAGAATGAGGGCATTAAGCATGACCACCACGAGCAGTCATTAAGAAGTCTACCTTCTCATCGATGACTGGCTCAAAGCTGCAGTTATGTGTCTGATTCTTTGACCTAAGGTACATCGGTAGTTCACCTTAAGGGTGTTATAGTTTGACTACACCATAACTCGATCTCCTAGCCATTCGAAATCCTGAGGTGTATGTTGGCTATAGCATGTTCATTGTAGAAATTGGATTGCACCAATAGGAGATCTATCTACCTTGGTAGATGAGGAGTAGCCCTATGATGATCACGAGAATCAAGTTAATAAGCTCATGACCATGGTAGAGTGAAATAATAGAAAGAACTTCTATTAAGCTTTTCACATTGGACTTGAATCAAATGATTAATCATATGACGGATATTAGGATTTGATGAGTTCACCTTAACCCTAATCAGTTTGGAGCTCAAGATAGAAGAACTTTACCACATAGGTAACTACATCGAGAGTTTTATTTTCAGTTGTAATGGGTTGCCACCATATGCTGCAAGGTGTCATTGGTGGATTTTGAGAGCAATTAAAATGATTTAGATGATCAATCATACTGATTGTCTGAATCAAAAAAGTTTTGATCCGTCGAAAGGTATTTTAATGATATCGATGATGAAGATCATGATATATCTCATTACCATGCTTAACTAAATCTAACTGGGTCACACAACTAAGGGTTTGGATTTGGATATTATCAATTGGACTATCCCAGGTCAATTGATTTGAATTAGATTCAATTAGGTTCAAGGAAATCATGCTAGCACACGATTAAGCCTAATATTCTCCTTTAATTATCATTAAAAGTTGTCTCGACTGAGCCAAATATATTTGGGCTCGCTCAAGTACCTTTACTTGGTCTGATTGGAGCTTGTCCAGGTCAAAAAAGGGTTGTTTTAATTTATTAGATGAATTTGAGACAACACCTACCATTTTCGTCACCTGCTAAATTATGTTTCGGACATTTGGTCAAACATTGACCTTTGATACTTAGACATCTACCCATGTGTCAAGCCATCATAGGAGAGAACATTTGGACTAGTCCACTTGCTAAAAGGTAGTAGGATAAGGGGCGCACACCAGGATAAGGGTCGCACGCCTAGGGAGGTGTGCGCCCATGGATAGTGACGCCTGAAGTCCCAAACAGATGGGACTCTAGGTTGCTTCATAGTTTCTACTTAGGTGGCGCCAAAGACTGGTCTTTGATCAGTCTTTACACCATCTAAGGATCATTCAGAGGGGCACTTATCTGATTAGATCGGATGATATCATCCTAATCAAATTTAGATCTGATTGCATAAAAGGCCGTGATTGGCCGAGATGATGTGGCACTGCATGGCATAGCAGGGTCTATATAAACCCTCTCCATGCCTAGGATTTAAATCTCTAGCCCATTGCCCATGCCATAGGCTGCTCCTCTCTCTCCTCCATGCCAACTTTAGGTCTTCTCTCTCCTATCCATGCCTAAGAATCTTTGGGCTTTAGTTTAGTTTGATCCAAGCAAGAGAAAGGCGACGAGAAAGAAAGAAGGCAGCACTGCTACAAGAGATGACATCCGATATTCAAAAGAAGTTTTGAAGATCTTTCAAATCAGATCCAGATTTGATATTTAGAATAGTGATAAAGAAGGAGAAGATCTTCAAATCCTATCTGAGTGGATATCAATAGAGGTCAGGCACTTATGTGGCTAGATCCAGAACCTCAAGGAGATATCAGGATCATCACAGGATAATATGATTACCCACTACAAAATAAAATTAACTTAGATTTAATTTATTCTTTATTTTTATTTTATTTTTTTTATTCGAACAATAATATTAGATCTGAAAAGTCTTGGATCTGATTTAGATCTAAGAAATTTTTTTTTGATGAGACAGTCTTAATATGAGGTGGCCAATAATGGTTATGACTATGTCAAGTCTAGTTTGATGAGACCTAAATCAAATCTTCATAAGAAAAGATTAAGTCTAAGATCTTCCACCATCGTAGATGTGTGGACCCTTCTCGAGGTTGATTATTCTCAGCTAGTTATAGTGGTTTAGTTGCACCGCAAAGACACAACCATGTCTATTAGGCATTGGATGCTATGGGTTGGAGGATGGATTGGGCTCAATATTCTAGACACAATGAAAGACTCAATTAGAAATCCAATCTGTGCAAATGGTGGGTCTGACTTAACTAAGGAGTGGATCAATATTTTGAGTATGATAAAATTCATGAATTAGAGATCAAGTTTGGGTGCACCATGATTAGAGAATCATTAAACAAGAGTTGTTCACTCATTGGCTGATCCATCACCAATAACTATTAGGTGAGGTGATGAGTCAGTTGGTGGACTGCACCACCCACTAGAAATCATTAATCATCAAGATTTTTACATCCCTACAAAGGAAGTATAGTGATCCAAAAAAATAGTGAAAGCTAATTTATTTAAAAACAAAATTTCTAAATAAATTGATTAAGTTTTAATTACAATATCTAACTAGAAACTTTGACTCTCTATAGAAAAATGTCTGCATCCAACCCACTAGCACATATCCTGGACACCCATAGACTGACTGAACCTAATTACAAGGATTGGCTCCAGAACTTCAAAATTATTTTGGGTTCCGAGAAGTTAACTCATGTATTAGATCAGGACCCTACCACCTTACCAGCTCGTCCATCTGCTGAACAGAGAGCGTCTCTTGATAAGTGGATGGACGAAGATAACAAAGTTAGATATTACATGTTGGGCTCGATGTTTGATAAACTTCCGCATCAACATGAAGATATCAGGACTGCCCATCAAATATTGGCTCACCTACAAGAGATGTTTGGTGAACAGAGTCGCGCAGCCAAGTATCAAGTCACTAAATGATTTTTAAGGCAAAAATGCATGTTGGACAGTCAGTCTAAGATCATTGTCTGATGATGATCAAGGACTTGGAAGAGCTTGAGAAGCTTGGAGTGAAGTTGGACCTGGATCTATAGAATGCTATAATTCTGTAATCCTTGACTGATGCATATAGGCAGTTCATCATGAACTATCATATGCATAAACTTGAAAATTTTTTGACCAAACTTATGAATATGCTGGTTACTACTGAGCTTTCCATGAAAGGTTCTAAAGGCTTGGTGCTTGCTATGGAATAGACTTCTTCCAAGAGAAAGTCTTTTGGAAAGAAGAAGAAGTCTCTAAAAAAGCAGAAGGTGGAAGGAGGAAAGAAGAAAAAGATAGAGCTGAAGAAGAAGGCCGTTGACAAAGAATAGTATTTCCATTGCAATAATGACGGCCACTAGAAGCAGAACTATCCTACTTACCTGGCCACCCTAAAGAATAAGAAGGAGGCAGGTCCTTCTGGAGGTATTCTCGTTATTGAGTCTAACCTTACGATTTTTTCTGCATCCAGTTGGGTGCTTGACTCTAGTTCTAGTGCTCATTTGTGTACTTCCATGCAAGGTCTTGAGGATAGCAGGAGGCTGAGGGATGGCGAGATGATCCTATGCATCGAAAATGGAGTAAGAGTTGCTACCGTGGCCGTGGGAACATACCCTCTTCAACTACTATCTGGTTTAGACTTAATATTAAAAGACTATTATTATGTACCTGCTGCAAGCAAGAATTTGATTTCTATTTTATGCCTAGCACTAGAAGGCTATGTAATTAGTTTTCTTAAGAACTATTGTAACATTCTTTATGAAAGAAATAAAATTGCAAGTGGTTTTCTTATTAACCATCTTTATCAGTTATATATTGATGTATCTATTTTTAATATCGAGCAAAATGTGAATGCCATGAAAAGACCTAGGGATAGTCCAAATGATAGGTATCTATGGCACCTAAGACTTGGTCATATAGCAGAAGATAAGGTTAACAAATTGGAGAAAACTGGGCTATCGAGTCCATTGACTTTTGAGTCATATCCAATTTGTGAATCTTATCTTCATGGCAAAATGACTAAACTTTCTTTTAGAGGACATGGGGAAAGGGCCATGGATCTTCTTGCTCTAGTACATACTAATGTGAGCGGCTCATTTGATGTGCCGGCTAGAGATAATTTTATCTATTTTATCATCTTTACCGATGATCTATCTAGGTATGGGTATGTGTATCTTATGAGACACAAGTCTAAAGCTTTTGAAAAGTTCAAGGAATTCATACATGAAGTAGAAAAATAAACTAAAAAATTCATTAAAGTTCTTCGATCAGATCGAGGAGGTGAATACCTTAGTCAAGAATTCCTGGACTATCTCAAGAAAAATGGCATAGTCTCTCAATGGACACCACCTGAAATACCTCAACTCTATGGGATTTCAGAATGGAAGAACCAGACCCTATTAGATATGGTCCGATTCATGATGAGCTTCACAGACCTTCCTGATTATCTTTGGGGACACTCTTTGTTAACTGCAATATATTTGCTGAATAGTGTTTCTTTTAAAACTGTTCCTATCATACCGTATGAGATATGGTATAGTAAGAAACTAAGTCTGAGTCATCTCAGAATTTAGGATTACCCAGCTCATGTCATAAGACAACAAGCAGATAAGTTAGACTTTAGGTTCTTTAGAGCTCAATTTGTAGGATATCCTAAAGAGTCATTAGGATATTATTTCTACATTCCAGAAGATCATAATGTGATTGTGATTCGACATGCCATCTTTCTTGAAAAATAGTATATTTAGGATAGCGGCATTGAAAAGCAAATCAAGCTCGATGAGAAAGTCTCACAAGAACAACGAGCTAAGGACCAATTGCAATCAAATCAGGTTGAGCCAATACAATCACTACCTCCTCCACCTCATAGATCAGAAAGGGTTTTCCATCCTCCTAAGAGGTACCTAGGTACTATTTTAGATGAAGTAGAGGAAATATTCCTCGTAGGTAATGGGGTTCATGGTGATGATCCCAAAACCTATAACGAGGTGATATCGGATATCAACTCTAAGAAATGACTAGAGGTAATGAAGTCAAGAATTGACTCAATTTACTCAAACCAAGTATGGACCTTGGTAGATCCATCAGAAGGTATAGTATCTATTGGGTGTAAATGGATCTACAAGAGAAAGATTGGTGGAGATGGAAATGTGGAGACATTCAAAGCTAGATTGGTGGCAAAAGGTTATAGTCAGCGTGAAGGCATTAACAATCAGAAAACCTTTACACCAGTAGCTATGCTAAAATCCATTCGCACATGGCTTGCTATTACAGCCTATTTTGATTATGAAATATGGCAAATGGATGTAAAATTGACATTCCTAAATGGATATCTTGAGAAAGATATCTATATGAAACAGCCGCTAGGTTTTACATCTAGTGATGCTGATCACAAGGTATGCAAGCTGCAAAAGTCCATATATGGACTTAAGCAAGCATCTCGGAGCTAGAACACTCATTTTAATGATGTGATCAAATTGTTTGGTTTCATCAAAAATGAGGAGGAGCCATGTGTCTTCAAAAAGGTCAGTGGGAGCGCTGTTGTCTTCCTCGTATTATACGTGGATGATATCCTCCTTATTGGGAATGATATTCCCATGTTAACCATAGTTAAAATATGGTTATCCAAAGAATTCTCCATGAAAGACCTAGGTGAAGCATCCTTTATTCTAGAAATTAAGGTCTATAGAGATAGACTGAATAGGATGCTAGGACTTTCATAGAAGATGTACATAGAGGAAGTGCTAAAGATGTTTAACATGAAAAACTCTAAGAGAAGATTAGTACCCTTCAGACATGGTATTCATCTTTTCAAGAAGATGTGCCCTAGCACACCTGAGGAAATAAAATGCATGAGCAAGATCCCATATGCTTCAGCAATAGGGAGCCTCATGTATGCCATGTTATGTACACGACCTGATATAGCCCATGTTGTGAGTGTCACGAATAGATATCAGTAGAATCTAGATGAAGAACACTAGACTTTTGTGAAATGTATCCTTAAGTACTTAAGAAGAACAAGGATATGTTGTTGGTCTTTGGTAATGGTGAACTCCAAGTCTAGGGATATACAAACTCAGATTTTATGTCCGATGTAGATGATCAAAAGTCGACATCTAGGAGTCTGTTTGTATGTAATGGTAGTGCTGTCAGTTGAAATCATTCGAAGCAAACTGTGATAGCGGATTCCACCATGGAAGTAGAATACATCGCTACATTAGAAGCTGCGAAGGAGGCATTCTAGTATAAGAAGTTTGCTATAGAAATTGGAGTAATGCCATCAGATGCCATTTCTCTATACTGTGACAACAATGGCGCCATAGCTTTAGCTAAAGAGCCAAGGTCTCATTAAAAATCTAAATACATCGAGCAGTAATACCACCTCATCCGCGATTACCTCGAGAAGGGTTACGTTGAGATCAAGAGAGTCGACTCCGCAGACAATGTGGTAGACCCACTTACAAAGTCGTTGGGCCAGCAGAAAATCAAAGCACATCTTGAGAAGATGGGACTTAGATTTGTAGCCAATTAGCTTTAGATCAAGTGGGAGTTTATTAGATATGTGTGCCCTAGAAGCCAAAATTGGCTGACACTTGTAATACACTTCTAGGGGCAAAATTATAATTTTGACTATAAATAATAAAGTGGATTATTTTCTATCATAAATGCATATTTAGTGACTGTGATACATCCCTTCAGTTAATGGTAATGATAATTCATATTTTCAAGAGTTGAAAATTTAAGACATGAATTTTCATTATTAACTCATAAAATGCTTTCGATCGTAGGATCATCATGAGGATGGTGATTGATCCAGAAGGTTGGTGTACAATCACTTCTTTATAGTAGATAAGACTTGAGTCTATAGTGTAGAGACATCGGAGCAAGAGTATAGGTACTCGTTAGAGAACGAGGGCACTGAGTGTGACCACCTCGAGTATTCATAAGAAAATCTACCTTCTCGTCAATGACTAACTCGAAGCTATAGTAGTGTGTCTGGTTCTTTGACCTGAGGTGCATCGACAGTTCACCTTCAGGGTATTATAGTTTGACTACACCATGACTCGGTCTCCTAGCCATTCAGAACCCTGAGGTGTATGTTGGCTATAGTATGTTCATTGTAGGAATTGGATTGCACCAAGATGGAATCTATCTACCTTGGTGGATGAGGAGCAGTCCTATGAGGATCATAAGAATCAAGTCCATAAGTCCATGGCTATGGTAGAGTGAAATAATAGAAAGAGTTTCTATTAAGGTTTTCACATCGGACTTGAATCGAATGGTTAAATCATATGAGAGAAATTAAGGTTTGATGAGTTCACCTTAACCCTAATCTGATCGAGGCTCAACACAGAAGAACTTAATTATACAAGTAGCTGCATCAAGAGATTCAATTTAGTTTTGATGGGTTGCCACCATATACTGCTAGGTGTCACTGGTGGATTTTTTGGAGCAATTAGAATGATTTAGACGATCGATCATTCTAGTTGTCTGAATCAGAAGAGTTTTGATCCATTGAAAAGAGTTTTGATGATATTGATGATAGAGATCGTGACATATCCCATTACCATACAAAATTGAATCTAACTTGATCACACAAACAAGGGTTTGGATCTAGATATCATCAATTGGACTAATCCAGTTTAATTGATTTGAATTAGATTCAATTAGTTTCAAGGAAATCGTGCTAGCACACGATTGAGCCTAACATTCTCTTTCTACTGTCATTAAAAGTTGTCTCGATTGAGCCAAATGTGTTTGTGCTCACTCAAGTAACTTTACTTGATCTAACTGGAGCTTGTCCAGGTCAAAAAAGGATTGTCTTAATTTATGAGATAAATTTGAGACAACACCTGCCATTTTTCATCACCTGCTAATTCTTGTCTTTTGACTTTGGTCAAACGTTGACCTTTGACACTTAGACATCTGCCCATGTGTCATGCACCTATAGAAGAGTAGATAGGGGCTTGTCCCCTTGCTAGAAATTGGAAAGGAGGGGGTGCACACATAGGGAGGCATGCACCCATGGATAGGGATGCCTGGAGTTCCATACAGATGGGACTCCAGGTTGCTTCTTGGATTCTACATAGGTGGCACCTAGGAATAGACTTTGATCAGTGTTAGGTGCCATCTAAGGATGAATTGAGGGAGCTCTCATCTGATTGGATCAGGTGATGTCATCCCACCAATCAGATTTAGATCTGATTGCATGAAGCAACGTGATTGGCCGAGATGATGTGGCACTGCATGGCGCAGCAAGATCTATATAAACCTTGTCAATGCCCAACTTTAATAGAGCTCTCTCTTAGCCTATGCCCCAAGGCTATCCCTCTCCCTCCTCCATGCCATTTTCTAGTCCTCTCTCTCCTCTCTGTTCCCAAGGAGATTTGGGCTCCAGTTTGGTGCGATCCAAGCAAGAGAAAGGTGACGAGAAAGGAAGAAGGCAGCACTGCTGCAGAGACGACTGCAGATCTTTGAAAGGAGTTTTGATGATCCTCCAAATTAGATCCAGATCTGATATTTGAAGAGGTGATAAAGAAGGAGAAGATCTCTAGATCTTGATCGAGTGGATATCGGTACAGGCCAGGCGCTTGCATGGCTAGATCTAGAACCTCAAGCAAACAACAAGATCATCAAAGGATAATCTGATTACCCAACATCAAGGTATAAATTAAATTAGACTTAATTTATTTTTATTTTTATTTATTAGATCTATAAAATCATACTTGAAACATCTCAGATCTAATCTGGATTCATAAGAGAAACTTTTGAAATATCTTTCTTGATCCAATCAGATCTGAACAAATCTGATCCAGAAAATTAGGATTTTTCCTTCATTAAGAATATCTAATGGAGTCTTATGTACATCTCAATCGATGATTCTCATAGTGGGAGTTGTGCATGTAATTCATTGACCTGAGGCTACCATAGAATCTTGTATGCATGAATCCATATTTTGGTTCATACTCATTCATGACTTAATCATGTACGGGGTGTTCTGCATATTATGGATTGCATATGGAGGTTGTGAGTAGGTCAACATGGAATCGATCACTCCTAGTAAGAGGAGACCGCATCTTACTTGCTTCAATCGAATGATGATTCAGAAAGACTTTGATCAAAGCATGATGAAAATTAGAAATGGTTTCTAAAATTTTGTTAATCGAATCATCATTATAAGATTCAAAAAAATATGAATATGATACTAGATTTGACATATTTCGATATTCAAAGTCATATTCAGGATGTAGGATGATCGTAGGATTCTGTTGCATGATAACTTTCCATTGAAGAATATTTTTGATATTTGAAATTCCATATCTTCCAAGTAGACATGATATATTGCTAGATGTCAATCTTGTCTTGTGAGTTCGATCGAATTAAGGAGTTTAATTTGATCATCAATTAGAAAGTGTTCTAATTAATCGAATCGAGTCAGCTCAATTTAATCTAAATCGATTTGGTTGAGTTCTAACCAAATTAGGTCAAATCACATCCGAACCCACTACTGGCTAGATATGGAACCCAATGGGTAACACACAAAGAGAATTAATTAAGGGTTTAATTGGATTAGATCATGTTTGCAAGATGAACATGCTAGCAAATATTACAAATCCTAGCACCTAGATTCGAATCAAATCTGAATTGCGTTCTAATTTGTGCTAATTTAGATCTAATTTAAGCCAAATCAGATTAGGTCTTGAATTGGATGTAGCCTAGGCTTATTAGGCTTGCTATTGGGCACCTAATATTAGAGTTTCATGCACCAGAGAGTCTCTTGCTTGGCGCATGAGTTTTTATTTATGCGTTTAGAGTGTTTTGGCGCATGAAGACTCTTGGCACTATTCCTTATGTCCTTAGCCAATTTTTTTTGTCACATAAATTTTATATATGGCATGGAATTTAGATGGGAGGTGTATAAGAGTCCTTCTACAATTTAAAAACCTCCATAAATAAATCTAAAATTTGGATAACACAAGGACCCTAGCCGCCCTGAGTTTGTTGGCACCCTTTGGCCTTTGACTTTTCCATGCCTTATCTCCATGCCCTTATGGTGTTTGGTGCACCAATTTTTGGCCATTGGATGGCCATCTCATCTGATCTAATCTCTTGGGTTTTGGCACCACCTAAATGAAATATCGCAACTCTTTAGATAAACTACGTAGAATTAGTTTGAAGAGTCCTTCTGCTTTAAGGCACCTTTTCAAAATAATTCTATGTAACTCCATGTGGTGCAAAAATTAGAAAGGGGCATGGGATATTGAGTAGGTGTGAGATATGCCTAGGGAATGGGTGTGAGAAATTCAAAGAGATACCCCAACATACATTATAAATAGGGGTGCATTCCGGAAGTCCAAGGCATTGAAAAAGGTCTTTCTTCTTTCTTACATACTCTCCCTAATTATCTAATTTCTCTCTTCCTTTCCTTGTTATGATAAAGTCCTATTAAAGAATAAGAGGTCTACTTTAGGACAAGGACTTAGGAAGAGAGTAAAGGAAGACAAGAAGAATAGAAAGTAAGGAAAGGATAGGCCAAAAGGATGACAGCAAAGGCTAAGAAAGGTTATACCCAAATAAATTAAAGTTCTTATTATAAAAATTTTAATTAAAATAATTAGAAGTGCTAGTGGCTTGATCGAATTTTTGTGTGGATTAACATTAGGGGGTTGACATGTGGGCACCTGGTGGAACCCCTGATGGATTGCTGTGAACGATCAGGGTCAAGTTAGGGTTTAGCAATCAGAGGTATGTTCTAATTACCTAATTTATGTTATAAATATATATTATATGATTTAAATTCTAATAAGGTAGTCCTAGGGTTTGGGTTTTTTTTTATGATCTCATATAATTTGCTTTGAAATCCATGCTTCCACCCTGTACACCAAACCCAATAGTGGTATCAGAGCAAACCTTATTAGGTTAAATCATGTGTTATTATACTTATAGTTTAATGACAATATTATAAATATGATATGATCATGTTTGATATGATTAGCATGTTATTAATATGATGTGATTACATTTAATTAAACATAATTAAATTATGATGTATGTCATTCTGTAAGGTTGCTCTAGCATAGTGGCGAATGTCCATTATATGATGACGGTTGTCCTAGAATGATATTACATGCTAATATATTTATATATCATGATTAATATAATCAATTCATGTGTATTATTTGATTAAAATTAGAATGTGCATAGAGATCAATTAAAGTCCTCTATAAAATTATATTAAGTTATTGTGTAATTAATCAATAGCAAAACCTATCTTGATGTCTAATTAATCGATTGGTGTCTAGAAAAGTAGCTCATGATTGATAAAAAGAATGTGATTTTTAACTGATTCCATTGTCTGACCTGACCAATTTATTAGTATCTAAGGAAAGCAAATGGGGGACCCCCACTCTCTCCTACTTACGTAACTGATTAGATTACTTTAATTCATGATTGGGATGCTTAGTATTATATTCATTACATAAAGGCCTTCCTTCATGCTAGTTTATTATTATGTCATGAATTATATTAGGTTTGTTATGCAACCACAAGACCTATTATAGGGATTGATGTAATATTGTTCTAGTGTATTGAGATGCTTACAGCATTCTGGGTATACTGCTTTGTTGTGTAACCACAAGAATAGTTATATTTCATTTTTGACTATATAGAAATAAAGGGTCCTACTTAACTAAAATATTATAGTTTGTTGTGCTAACACAAGGCTATTAATATTTTAGAGATTAGAAATATTTTGAGAATTTCATGAGATACAATTGAAAGAGTTTTCTATCTTTGAACTTATAAATAATTTGTTGTACAACCACAAGATCTTTTATAATGAATTAGGATCTCAATCCCACTAAGAAAATCAATTAAGATTTTTTGATTATCATAGTAGAGGGTATGATTTTTTATAAAATAGTGAGAGACAATTAAATTAAAATCCTAATTTAATTATGTAGATCATCATGAGTTATTTGCTTATATAATATTCTTTATTATAAAGATTAAATGGTTTCTTTACTTTCACTGCATGGTATATTGGTCTCAAATAAATTGATCGATCCTAATTATGTGGATTGGCTGAAAAATTTAAAAATTATACTCAAAAGAAACTCTCCTATATTCTTGATGCTCCTGATGCTAGCCACTAGTAGAAGATGCCATAGAGAAAGAAAAGTCCACAAACAAGATGTGGCAAAATGATTCTCTTACTGTCAAGTGCATCATACTTGCCTTCATGAGTAATGAATTATCGAGGCAATATGATGGCATGGATACTCAGTCCATATTGCTTAATTTAAAAAAACTTTATGGAAAACAAAGTAAGACTGCTAGATATGAGATATCTAAACAGTTATTTCGTGTCAAGATGATAGAGGGTTCATCCATGCAAGACCATGTGTTGATGATAATTGACCTGATCACTCGATTAGGCCAATTAGATTTTATCATGGATGGAGAGTTAAGTTAGGATCTGATCCTGCAACCACTCCCAAAATCATTTTCTTAGTTTGTTGTGAACTATCACATGAACAAACTGAATAGTTCCTTACCTAAGCTATTAAATATGCTCAAAATAGCAAAGAGCCATATCAAAAAGAATAAGGCTCCTCTTCTTCTTGTAGATGAAAACTCCAAGAAGAAGGTAGGTAAAAAGGATTCTAAGAGGAGGCTGAACTCTAAAGATGGCACAAATAAGAAGAAGAAGACCTTCGAATAGACGACCTACTTTCACTACGACAAGGCAGGTCATTGGAAGAAAAATTGCAAGGCTTATCTTGCAATTATGAAGACTGATACAAATAATGCATCAAAAGGTATGTATGAGATACATACAATATTTTCATTGAATTCTTCCATTTCAAACTCTTGAGTATTAGATTCTGGCTATGATTTTCATATCTAAAAATCTTTGTAGGGTCTGTAGAAAATTAGGAGTTTGAAGAAGGGTGACTTCGATCTCTACGGTGCTAAAGGAGAGTCTATCCAAGTTGAAGCTATAGGACAAATATATTAAAGTTACCTTCTGAAAAGATCTTAGAGCTGACAAATTATTATTATATGCCTAAGATCATTAGAAATATTGTATCTATATCCTTGTTATTAAAACAAAGCTATAATTTTTATGTAACGAGTAATGGTTGCTCGATCAAATATTCTAATAAAATAATATGCTATGGCATTTTTAACATTGGTCTATTGACTCTATGTTTGGATGATAATATATTTCATGTTGATAAAAATAAAAAGCATAAGAGAAATGAAATAAATAATACTTTACTTTGGCATTATCAACTTGGTCATATTAGTGAGATCAGAATTAACAAGTTATATAAAAAAAATTACTTTGATCTTTACGATTATGAATCATTAGAAACTTGTGAATCATATCTCATAAAAAAAATGATCAAGACTCCATTTAGTGAACATGAAGAAAGGACAAGTGAGTTATTAGGACATGTACGTACAGATGTATATGATCCTATGATAACTCAAGCCAGAGAAGGATACTCTTATTTTATAACATTCACTAATGATTTATCTAGGTTTGGATATGTAAATCTTATGAAACACAAATCTGAAGCCTTTGATAAATTCAAAGAGTATTAAAATGTGGTCGAGAAACAAACTGGAAAGAGTATAAAAATCCTTCAATCTGATCGAGGAGGAGAATACTTATCCAGTAAATTTTTAGACTATCTTAAAGTAAAGGAGATTCTTTCTGAATGGATCCTTCCTAATACAGCACAGTCAAATGGTATAGCTGAAAGGAGGAATCATACCTTATTGGATATGGTAGGTGTTGAAAATTATATTCCAAAAGCCAATCGTTAGCCTATTAATGGTTGAGCTACTTTGAATATGTAATTGATCATTGATAAATAAAATACTTTGGCATGTTTTTCATCACAAGTCTTCATCTTCTAACGAGCTCCATTTTTGTGATGAAGTCCTTAGGACTATTTAGTTTCAATAAAGAAAGGATTTATTGATTAGTCCTTAAATCAGTTCACGATCAAATGATAGGCTGTTAAATAGGACGATAGTGACTATCGAGCATAGGTCGCTGTATGCCATATAGGTTGGTAGTCCTCTAAATCAAGGAGTGTGGAGACATTGGTATGCCATATAGGTGAGATGTATGGGTACATCATAATTGAACGTGATCAACTCCAAAGCATTCTGCTGTCGAGGATGTCTTTGATGGGATATAAGTATAAGTGTCCCTTAGACCTGAGATCACCTCAATGACTTGCAAGCAACTCATTGTGCTTTAGTATTAGACTAACCAAATTTCTAACTCAGTAATGGAAAGCTTCTGGACATAGTCAAGTGCTTGCGAAGTCAGTGTGTGATCAAGATGGAATTGATCACTCCAAGAGTTGGAGAAGAATCTATCACTGTATTTCAATATAGCAAAATCTTGGCTAGGATAATCCATCAGATGGATTTGATATTTTAAAATATAATATGAATAATCTAATCAGAGTTGATAGTTGAACTTTGAGATGTCCTATGAGCATTTTGGTCAAAAGGATAAATTATATGGAAACTAAATCCACATGGGTTCTAAGGATGCTATTCTACACATTCGACCTATCCGGCTATCGGGTATCATTGCTAAATGGTCACTTCGATTGGTACAAAAATTTATTTTTATACTTTCAACTTAGGTTCGGACCTATGAGGTCACATATATTAGAGCTCACGATCTGATCGAATGATTGATCAATGATTGAAAATTGTTCTAGGTTTAAACGATCAATACGATTGATGTTTAACCTAGTGCAAGTATTGTAGGAGGATTAATTAGTAATTTGATTTCTAATTAGCTTATTTTGATTATGCCAAAGGGCTGAGATTATATCTAATTAAATATGATTTAATTAGATTTAGTTTGGACTTGATTAGATCAAATCTAATTGACTTATTGGATAAGTCAAGTGGAAGAAAAAACTAGTCCTAGTATAACTAGGACTTAGGTCAACCCAATTTTCTAATTTGATTAGAAAATTAAATCAAAATTAAGTCTAATTTAATTTAATTTAATTTAATCATTAATTGGATTAGAACCTAATTTAATTTGGTTGAGTTGGTTTTAGTTTAAATTAGTTTAAGAAACCACTTTGACCAAGTCATAGATAGAATCTTAGTAAGACTAGGATTCCTCCTTGTGCCACCTTAGTCCCAATGCTCTCCATGCCTATTTATTTGGTATTTTTCATGAAAAATCCTTTTCCTCCTGATCTTCACATACGCCCCCTCTCTCCCTCTCTTTCTCATATGGTAATTGGGTAGAAGACCAAGTCAAAGAAGGAGTTTGTTTTGATATTGGATTCTATGAGATAGAATCCTAACAAACCCAAACTCTTCCCAAAAGGTGCCACCCCCACTCCAAATTAATTTCTCTCTTATTCCATGTGAGAAACTCCTTTCCTTGTGCATCTTTTCTTTCTAGTACATGCCAAAAAATTATGGAGGGGGTGCCTAAGAGTTGGGCGCCCCTTGACTTGCCCTGTTTGACCATTCCTTGTCTGGTATTTGACCTAGACAAAGACTCTTCTTTTTATATATATTTTGAATAAATTTTATTTTAAATTTTTTATGGATTATAGACCTTTGAGAGGTCTTTGAGGTGTGTGAAAATTAGAGAGAGAGAACCTTTGGGCATTGAGAGCAAAGAGAAGAAGAAGAGGGTCTTCTTCTAGGGTTGCTATGTTCATCTCTTTCCTTCGTTCTTCCTTGGGTTTTTTGAGGGTGTCTCACATCTAAAATCTCTTCTCCTCCTTCTTTTCTTTGAAAGAGTCAAATCTAGAAGAAATGAGGCATCTAATCAATCATCAAAGAAAGATCAACGCAGTACTAGCATACTATGCTGATTTCTAGCATCTAGATTTCTGATCGTGATCATGGGCTCATGTGGATTCCTCCTAGAGGTTGGATGTGTGTACAGCTTACAACTTCATCCTCAAGCCTAGATCAGTGAGTTAGAACATCTAACTCGCTCAGGTAATAGATCTGATCTATTATTTTTTCATACATGCATGAGATATAGTGTAGATCTAGGTTGATGTGATCAATCTTTTCTTCTTATTTATTTTTTATTTTAGATTTAAATATCATATAATAATTATATAATATGGTCTTAGATCAAGATATTATCTAATATTTAAAATTAATTAGATTAATTTTGAGTCTTCCGCTGCTGATCTAGAAAAGTTTCAAGATCTAGCCCAGAAACCTAAGATCTGGTTCCTTTAATTGGTATCAGAGTTAGGTTAATTATTATATGACTATTGATGCATGCTTGAATTATTTTTAGATTATATCTAATTAATAATTTAATATTTAAATCTAAGATTAAAATCGTAGATCATACAAATTGCTTTAAGGTTGTCTTATTGTAGGGTTTACCCCATATAGTGCAAAGGTTGTACGAGTTCGTATAGATCTAATATTATTCATAAATTTATTACATATGATCTAATGTTATTTATGATTTATTTGACTTAAAAGAGTTTTAAATTTAAAAATAAAATTTTAGATTGCATGGACTAATCTTATATGGTTGTCCTACTTACAGTGAAAAGGTTGTCCAAGTATATGCTGAACTAAAACTTTGATCATAAAATTTTAGATTAGATCTAAGAGATTTTATAATTTGATTAAAAATATTTTAATATAATTTTAATCATCATAAATATGTTAGATTTTATCTAAGTTGACTTATGATTGATTGATGTTGAAATTATTTTAATTACATAAACTTGTTTAGATTAGATCTAAAGTAGTTTTATGCTCTTCTTACTTGCATTTTGATTATGAATCAAACATGCAACTTGATTGTTAGAACCATATTGTAAAAATATTTTATAAATATGAAAATCATTTTCGAAGAGTCGAACCCCAATCCTCAGTCCAAAACTTAATTAAGAATTAAAAAGTTGTTTGATTAGGATCTAGCATTGTAAATTGAAGATCCTAAGACACAAATCATAACACATTAGATTAAATGAGTTAGTGGAGATTAGGTCCATTAATTAGGTTAGACCTAGGGTTAGATTAAAGAATGGACTTAATTAGAGAATTGACTAAATCTAATCAATTATTGTCTTAGATTAGGATAAGGATTCTCTAGATCATTTACAATAGTTGTAGTTGGTCAAGTCTATATCTTTAACGAGACCCAAGATGGACTTTATTCATGGCTTCGTGGTCTAGCATCTATTAGGTTGATCTAATTGAAACTAATTAAACCAATTGGTGTCTAAGGTAAACCAGATTGGTGGTCTTTAATTGGCAGCCCGCTTATCCGACCATTTCTGATGGTGGCTAAGGCAAGCTTTGGCAGATCCTCCCACTGATCAAACTTGCCTGGCCTCTTGGTGAAATTATATTTTGATCAGATCACTTGACTATTCGAGCTGACTTATGTCAGCTAGGTAAATCAGTCTGACTGATTTAGGTGCTCCTAGACCAGCCTATTAATAGTCTTCCTTAAGCTGACTTGATGAAGTTAGTGGGAGGATCATGACAAGCTGGTTCATCTGACCTTCCCTCATCTTCAAATTAAATCCTCTAAAATTATTAGGTCCCTAAAATGAAATAGTTATATGATAACTAGATCATAGCCTTCCATTAAAGTGGATGATAATGGATCCATCAGTTGGATAATCATTGGAGGACCAAAGGCTTGGTGCTTATCGGTTGATGGAATTATCATTCATTATATGATCTCTTGGATACATTTTTCTAAATGATGGTCAAGTGGCCAACCAAAGTTAGGCCTAATCATTCATTGGTTAGATGGGCTAAGTATGGTCATGTTAATGATTGGACCTAACTGGATCATTTTCTGAGAAGGCCAAAGCCAACTGATCAGGGGCTGGTGCAAAATTTAGTTACTAGAAGTTGTTTGGAGAAATAATTGGTTATGAACCTACCCTTAGATGCACATGAGTTAGCCAAGTTGGGCTCGTGAGCAGTCTATGTGGATTCTAGTACCTACTAAGAAATTAGGATAATTCCTTATATTGGAGATAGAGGCTACCAATTTGAATAAAATAATGGAAGAATCTTTTGATTAAAAGTCTAAATCTCTAGGATTAATGAATCAATTACTAATTAGGTTATGATTTTTTTTTGTGCAGATATGGCCACTTTCCTATCATTTTGATCATTATTAGACAATGATAAGTTGGTGGGACCTAACTTTGATAGCTGGTATCGAAAATTAAAGATTGTCTAGGAGCATGAATGCATCCTACATGTGATAATGGATGATGCACCTGAGGAGCCAGCTATAAATGCACATGGAACTATTAGAGACACTTATCAGAATTGGCTTAATGATCGTGTTAGATATATGTGCCCTAGAAACCAGAATTGGCTGACACTTATAATACACTTCTAGGGGCAAAATTGTAATTTTGACTATAATTAATAAAATGGGTTATTTTCTATCACACCTGTGTATTTAGTGTCTGTGATACATCCTTTGAGTTAATGGTAATGATAATTCATTTTTTCAAGAGTTGAAAATTTAAGACATAAATAATCATTATTAACTCATAAATAGCTCCCGACCATAGGATCATCACGAGGATGGTGATTGATCCGGAAGGTTGGTGTACGATCGCTTCTCTTTAGTAGATGAGTCTTGAGTCTACGGTGTGGAGACACCGGAGCGAGAGTACAGGTACTCGTTAGAGAACGAGGGCACTGAGCGTGACCACCTCGAGTAGTCATTAGGGAGTCTACCTTCTCGTCAATGACTGACTCGATGCTGCAGTAGTGTGTCTGGTTCTTTGACCTGAGATGCATCGGCAGTTCACCTTGAGGGTGTTATAGTTTGACTACACCATTACTCGGTCTCCTAGCCATATGGAACCCTGAGGTGTATGTTGGCTATAGCATGTTCATTGTAGGAACTGGATTGCATCAAGATGGGATCTATCTACCTCGGTGGTAGAGGAGTAGCCCTATGATGATCATGAGAATCAAGTCCAGAAGCCCATGGCCATGGCAGAGTGAAATAATAGAAAGAGTTTCTATTTAGATTTTCACATTGGACTCGAATCGAATGATTACATCATATGACAGAGACTAGGGTTTGACGAGTTCACCTTAACCCTAATCTGATCGGGGCTCAAGATAGAAGAACTGAATCACACAGGTAGCTGCACCAAGAGGTTCGCATTCAGCTCTGATGGGTTGCCACCATATACTGCTAGGTGTCACTGGTGGATTTTGGGAGCAATTAGAATGATTTAGATGATCGATCATTCTAGCTGTTCGAATCAGAAGAGTTCTGATCCATCGAAAGGAGTTTCGATGATGTCTATGATAGAGATCATGACATATCCCATTACCATACAGAACTGAACCTAACTGGGTCACACAAACAAGGGTTTGAATCTGGTGATCATCAATTGAACTGATCTAGTTCAATTGATCTGAATGAGATTCAATTAGGTTCAAGGAAATCGTGCTAGCACTCGATTGAACCTAACGTTCTTCTTTTACTATCATAAATAAGTTGTCCTGACTGAGCCAAAGGAGTTTGTGCTCAATCAGAGGCCTTCATATGGTCTGACTGGAGGTTGTCCAAGTCAGAATAGGTTGTCTTATTTGTAAGACATTACCTGCCATTTTTGGTCACCTGCCATTTCTTGTTCTTTGACTTTGGTCAAAAGTCTACCTTTGACTGGTCAAACGTTGACCATTGACCCTTTGACTTTTGACCACATGTCATGCACCTATTGGAGAGCTGGTGGGGGCCTGTCCCCCTGCCAGAACCTGGCAAGGAGAAGGGCGCACGCCAAGGGTGGCGTGAGCCCAAGTAGGAGGCGCCTAGGAGTCCTTGTTGGACAAGGACTCCACCTCCCTTTAGGATTCCAATCAGAGTTCTACTAAGAATCCAGTTTGACTGGTCTTAGGCGCCCTCTAAGGAGGAATCCAGGGGTCTCTTTTTCAACCAATCAGATTTAGATCTGATTTCACAAAGGGTTGTGATTGGTTGAGAGGAAGAGGAGTTGGATCACAAGAGGTCTATAAATAAGACCCTGCGCCCAACCCTAATCCTAAGTGAATTCAATAGAGATTTCCCACGTCCAAGGCTGCCTCTCCCCTCCTTCTCCATGCCATACTCTCTTCTCCCCTTGCTCTCCACGTCCAAAAGTGTTTTGGACTTAGTTTGGTGCGATTCAGATCAAGGAAAGGCGATCAAAAGCAAGAAGGCTGCGCTGCTGCAAAAGGACGACTGCAGATCTTCAAAAGAGTTTTGAAGATCCTCCAGATCAGATCCAGATCTGATTTTTGGAGGTGTGATAGAGAAGAAGAGGTTCTCCAGATCCAACCCGAGTGGATACCGGTAGAGGCCAGGCGCTTGCGTGGCTAAGATCCAGAACCTTCCGCTGCAATCAGGATCATCTACAGGGTAATAGGATTACCCAAATCAGGTAAATTAAATTTGATTTAATTTATCTTATTTTATTTTATTTATTAAAATAATAAGAATCAGATCTGAAACATATCAAGATCTGATTGAGATCAAGAGAAAATTTTTGAAATATATCTCTTGATCTAATCAGATCTGGACGAACCTGGACCGGGAAATCAGGATTTCCCTTCAACTGGTATCAGAGCCATGGTTCTAAAATTGTTTAGATCTGATTTTAATTTTATTTTAATTAGAAAATAAAGTGATTTCAGATGTCACATGAGATGTGATCAGATCTGAAATCAGAAAAATTAAAATTAAATGATTTGGATCTAAGAACATGAAGATATGCATGACTAGTTCTAGAATAGAATAGTTCTATAGAATAGTTTTGCATGTCTTTGATTTAATATGATTAAATCATATTTTAGATCTTCTTATTTACTATTTTCTGATATTATAAGTGTTATAATAACATCTGATAAACAGCAAATAAAAATTATTTAATTTTAAATATCATATGAGATATGATAGATGCATGACTAGACTAGTTGTAGAATAGTTCTACATAATTGTCTAGATTAGAATTTATTTTGATTAGATCAATTTAAATCTAATTTTTTAGATTATTATGTGATAATTTAGATCTGAAAACATGCATGATTTGATACATGAGATGTATGCAAAATATGCCTTGATTAGATCTAAATTTGTATATGAGATATATGATATAGATCTATAACTGTTTTGTAGATTTACATGTTCCTGATTAAGGCGTTCCTCTTGGCCGTCCGGTCATAAGAACGAAGAAGGGTTTAAAGGCCCTCTCTTCCCATTCGATGGGGTGTTCTTATGACGTGTAGGGGTGCTGCGTGTTCGTCCTTAATCAGAAACCCAAAACTTACTTTCTGCAAAACCCTAGATCCTGAAACCCTAGGATTTATTGTGCATATTTTGTTTATGAACCCAACTTAATTAAGAATTAAGTTTATGGAATATTAATTAGGTCTAAAATTGAGAATTTCAGATCTAAGACATATTCATAATACTGGGTTCGGGCTTGGGTAGCTCAATTAGGTCTAAGCGGTTGATCAAACCGAATCAAGAGTTGGTTAGATGGGATCAACAATGCTTAAATTGACCAGCCTAATAGGATTAAGTCTGGGTCAAGATCGAGTCACGATCAAGCAAGACCTAATTAGGCTCAGAGGTTAGAGTCTGGATTGTAGGCTAACCCAATTGGTTCTGACTCAACAATTTGGTGTCTAAGGTAAGTTTGGCACAGACGACCGACTGGTTTTTAATTGGAAGCTACTCGACCTGAATGCGTTCTTGTGCGAGTTAACGGCATATTCCTTCCACCGGTCTCACTTACCTGGCCATATCTGTTGACACAGTTCTGATCTGAGGTGGTCAATAATCCGAGCTGACCCATGCCACTAGGTTAGTCATAATTGTTATGACTAAGCCAAGTCTAGTTTAATGAGACCTGAATCAATTCTCCCTAAGAAAAGATTAAGTCCGAGGTCTTCCACCATTGTAGACGTGCGGGCCCTTCCCGGGGTTGATTGTTCTCGGCTGGATACAGTGGCTCAGTTGCACCGGGAAGACGCAACCATGTCTATTAGGCATTGGATGCTATGGGCTGGAGGATGAGTTGGGCTCAATATTTCGGATACGGTGAGAGACCCAATTAGGAACCCAGTCTATGCAAATGGTGGGTCTGACTTAACTAAGGAGTGGATCAATATTCCGGATACGGTGAGATTCATGAATTAGAGACCAAGTTTGGGTGCACCATGATTAGAGAATCATTGAACAAGAGTTGTTCACTCATTGGCTAACCCATCACCAATAACTGTTAGGTGAGGTGATGAGTCAGTTGGTGAGACCGCACCACCCACTAGAAATCATCAATCGCGGAGATTTTCGCATCTCTACAGAGGGAGTGTAGGGATCCGAGAAAATAGTGGGAGCTAATTTGTTTAAAAATAAAATCCCTAAACAAATTGGTCAAGTCAAAATTACAGTATCTAACTAGAATCTTTGACTCTCTACAGGAAAATGTCTGCGTCCAACCCACTGGCACGTATCCTAGACACACATAGACTGACTGGACCCAATTATAAAGATTGGCTCAGGAACTACAAAATTGTTTTGGGTTCAGAGAAGTTAACACATGTTTTGGACCAGGACCCTCCCACCTTACCAGCTCGTCCATCCACTGAACAGAGAGCGTCTCTGGAAAAATGGATTGACGAAGACAATAAGGCCAGATACTACATGTTGGGCTCGATGTCTGATGAGCTCCAGCGCCAACATGAAGATATCGGGACTGCTCGCCAAATGTTGGCTCACCTGCAGGAGATGTTTGGTGAACAGAGTCGCGCAGCCAAATATCAAGTCACGAAATGACTTTTTAAGGCTAAGATGCGTGATGGGCAGTCAGTCCAAGATCACTGTCTGACAATGATCAAGGACATGGAAGAGCTTGAGAAGCTCGGTGTGAAGTTGGACTTGGACTTGCAGAACGATATTATTCTGCAATCCTTGACTGATGCATATGGGCAATTCATCATGAATTACCACATGCATAAACTTCAAAATTCCTTGGCCGAGTTGATGAATATGCTGGTTACCGCTGAGCTTTCTATGAAAGGTTCTAAAGGCTCAGTTCTTGCTATGGAACGGACTTCTTCCAAAAGAAAGTCTTATGGAAAGAAAAAGAAGTCTGTGAAAAAGCAAAAGGTAGAAGGATCAAAGAAGAAGAAGGCAGAACCGAAGAAAAAGGTCGATGGCAAAGGAAAGTGTTTCCATTGCAACAGCGACGGCCATTGGAAGCGGAACTGCCCTACTTACCTGGCCACCCTAAAGAACAAGAAGGAAGGTCCTTCTGGAGGTATGCTCGTTATTGAGTCTAACCTTACGGTTTCTTCTGCATCCAGTTGGGTGCTTGACTCTGGTTCTAGTGCTCATCTGTGCACTTCTATGCAGGGTCTTGAGGATAGCAGGAGGCTGAGGGATGGAGACATGATCCTACGCATCGGTAATGGAGCAAGAGTTGCTGCAGTAGCCGTGGGAACATACCCTCTGCGATTACCATCTGGTTTAGACTTAGTTTTAAAAGACTGTTATTATGTGCCTGCAGCTAGCAGGAATTTGATTTCTGTTTCATGCTTAGCACAAGAAGGTTATGTGATCACCTTCTTTAAGGACCATTGTAACATTCTTTATGAAAGAAATAAAATTGCAAATGGTTTCCTTGTTAATGGTCTTTATCAGTTGCATATTGATGTACCTGTTTTAACTATCGAGCAAAACGTGAATGCCAAACGACCTAGGGATAGTCCAAACGACAGATATCTATGGCACCTGAGATTAGGTCATATAGCAGAAGATAGGATTAACAAATTGGAGAAAAATGGGCTATTGAGTCCATTGACTTTTGAGTCATATCCAACTTGTGAATCTTGTCTTCAAGGCAAAATGACTAAACTCCCTTTTGTTGGACATGGGGAGAGGGCCACAGATCTCCTTGCCCTAGTACATACTGATGTGTGCGGCCCATTTGATGTGCCGGCTAGAGGCAATTTTGTCTACTTCATTACCTTTACCGATGATCTGTCTAGGTATGGGTATGTGTATCTTATGAGACACAAGTCTGAAGCCTTTTGAAAAGTTCAAAGAATTCAGACATGAAGTAGAAAAACAAACTGGAAAACCCATTAAGGTTCTTCGATCAGATCGAGGAGGTGAATACCTTAGCCGGGAATTCCTAGACTATCTTAAGGAAAATGGCATAGTCTCTCAATGGACTCCACCAGGAACACCTCAACTCAACGGGGTTTCAGAACGGAGAAATCGGACTCTATTGGATATGGTTCGATCCATGATGAGCTTCACAGACCTCCCAGATTTTCTTTGGGGACATTCATTATTAACTTCAATCTATTTACTGAATAGGGTTCCCTCTAAAACCGTTCCTACCACACCGTATGAGATATGGCACGGTAAGAAACCAAGTCTGAGTCATCTCAGAATTTGGGGTTGTCCGGCTTATGTCAAAAGACAACAAGCGGACAAGTTAGAGTTTAGGTCCTTTAGAGCTCGATTCATAGGATATCCTAAAGAGTCATTAGGATACTATTTCTACATTCCAGAAGACCACAATGTGATTGTGAGTCGACATGCCATATTTCTTGAAAAATAGTTTATTCAAGATAGTGGCATTGGAAAGCAGATTAAGCTTGATGAGAAAGTCTCACAAGCAGAAAGAGCTAAGGACCAAGTGGAACCAAATCAGGTTGAGCCAATAAGAACACTACCTCCTCCACCTCGTAGATCGGAAAGAGTTTCCCGTCCCCCTGAAAGATACTTAGGTATTATTTCAGAGGATGTAGAGGAAATGTTCCTCATAGGTAATGGTGCTCATGGTGATGATCCCAAAACCTACAACGAGGCGATATCAGATATCGACTCCGAGAAATGGCTTGAGGCAATGAAGTCAGAGATTCGACTCGATGCACTCAAACCAAGTCTGGACCTTGGTAGATCCACCAGAAGGTATAGTACCTATTGGGTGTAAATGGATCTTCAAGAGAAAGATTGGTGCAGATGGGAATGTGGAGACATTCAAGGCTAGACTGGTGGCAAAAGGTTATAGTCAACGTGAAGGCATTGACTATCAGGATACCTTTTCCCCGGTAGCTATGCTAAAATCCATCCGCACATTGCTTGCTGTTGCAGCCTATTTCGATTATGAAATATGGCAAATGGACGTGAAAACGGCATTCCTAAATGGATATCTTGAGGAAGATATCTATATGGAACAGCCGCTAGGTTTCACATCCAGTGATACTGATCACAAGGTTTGCAAGCTGCAAAGGTCCATATATGGACTTAAGCAAGCATCTCGGAGCTGGAACACTCGTTTCAATGATGTGATCAAAAAGTTTGGTTTCATCAAAAATGAAGAGGAACCATGTGTTTTCAAAAGGGTCAGTGGGAGCGCTGTTGTCTTCCTCGTATTGTACGTGGATGACATCCTCCTTATTGGGAATGATATTCCCATGTTGACATCAGTCAAGATGTGGTTGTCCAAGGAATTCTCCATGAAAGACCTAGGTGAAGCATCCTTTATTCTAGGAATTAAGGTCTATAGGGATAGACCGAATAGGATGCTAGGACTTTCACAGAAGATGTACATAGAGGAAGTACTAAAGAGGTTTAGTATGGAAAACTCTAAGAGGGGATTAATACCCTTCAGACATGGTATTCATCTTTCCAAGAAGATGTGCCCCAGCACACCTGAGGAAATAGAACGCATGAGCAAGATCCCTTATGCTTCTGCAATAGGGAGCCTCATGTATGCCATGCTATGTACACGACCTGATATAGCCCATGCTGTGAGTGTCACAAGCAGATATCAGTCAAATCCAGGTGAAGAACACTGGACTTCTGTGAAATGTATCCTTAAGTACTTGAGAAGAACTAAGGATATGATGTTGGTCTTTGGTAATGGAGAACTCCAAGTTCAGGGATACACAGACTCGGACTTCATGTCCGATATAGATGATCGAAAGTCGACATCTGGCAGACTGTTTGTGCTGGAAGAGTTCCAAGCAAACGGTGATACCATCTCATCCGCGATTACCTTGAGAAAGGTTACGTTGAGGTCAAGAGAGTCAACTCCGCAGATAATGTGGCAGACCCACTTACAAAGCCGTTGGGCCAGCAGAAGATCGAAGCCCACCTTGAGAAGATGGGACTTAGACTTGTAGCCAATTGGCTTTAGGACAAGTGGGAGATTGTTAGATATATGTGCCCTAGAAGCCAGAATTGGCTGACACTTGTAATACACTTCTAGGGGCAAAATTGTAATTTTGACTATAATTAATGAAATGGGTTATTTTCTATCACACATGTGTATTTAGTGTCTGTGATACATCCTTTGAGTTAATGGTAATGATAATTCATATTTTCAAGAGTTGAAAATTTAAGACATGAATAATCATTATTAACTCATAAACAGCTCCCGACCATAGGATCATCACGAGGATGGTGATTGATCCGGAAGGTTGGTGTACGATCGCTTCTCTTTAGTAGATGAGTCTTGAGTCTACGGTGTGGAGACACCGGAGCGAGAGTACAGGTACTCGTTAGAGAACGAGGGCACTGAGCGTGACCACCTCGAGTAGTCATTAGGGAAGTCTACCTTCTCGTCAATGACTGACTCGATGCTGCAGTAGTGTGTCTGGTTCTTTGACCTGAGATGCATCGGCAGTTCACCTTGAGGGTGTTATAGTTTGACTACACCATTACTCGGTCTCCTAGCCATATGGAACCCTGAGGTGTATGTTGGCTATAGCATGTTCATTGTAGGAACTGGATTGCATCAAGATGGGAATCTATCTACCTCGGTGGTAGAGGAGTAGCCCTATGATGATCATGAGAATCAAGTCCAGAAATCCATGGCCATGGTAGAGTGAAATAATAGAAAGAGTTTCTATTTAGATTTTCACATTGGACTCGAATCGAATGATTACATCATATGACAGAGACTAGGGTTTGACGAGTTCACCTTAACCCTAATCTGATCGGGGCTCAAGATAGAAGAACTTGAATCACACAGGTAGCTGCACCAAGAGGTTCGCATTCAGCTCTGATGGGTTGCCACCATATACTGCTAGGTGTCACTGGTGGATTTTGGGAGCAATTAGAATGATTTAGATGATCGATCATTCTAGCTGTTCGAATCAGAAGAGTTCTGATCCATCGAAAGGAGTTTCGATGATGTCTATGATAGAGATCATGACATATCCCATTACCATACAGAACTGAACCTAACTGGGTCACACAAACAAGGGTTTGAATCTGGTGATCATCAATTGAACTGATCTAGTTCAATTGATCTGAATGAGATTCAATTAGGTTCAAGGAAATCGTGCTAGCACTCGATTGAACCTAACGTTCTTCTTTTACTATCATAAATAAGTTGTCCTTGACTGAGCCAAAGGAGTTTGTGCTCAATCAGAGG
>QRFJ01000566.1:228688-342941 GCA_006176705.1 Cocos nucifera
AGACCTAATTAGGCTCAGAGGTTAGAGTCTGGATTGTAGGCTAACCCAATTGGTTCTGACTCAACAATTTGGTGTCTAAGGTAAGTTTGGCACAGACGACCGACTGGTTTTTAATTGGAAGCTACTCGACCTGAATGCGTTCTTGTGCGAGTTAACGGCATATTCCTTCCACCGGTCTCACTTACCTGGCCATATCTGTTGACACAGTTCTGATCTGAGGTGGTCAATAATCCGAGCTGACCCATGCCACTAGGTTAGTCATAATTGTTATGACTAAGCCAAGTCTAGTTTAATGAGACCTGAATCAATTCTCCCTAAGAAAAGATTAAGTCCGAGGTCTTCCACCATTGTAGACGTGCGGGCCCTTCCGGGGTTGATTGTTCTCGGCTGGATACAGTGGCTCAGTTGCACCGGGAAGACGCAACCATGTCTATTAGGCATTGGATGCTATGGGCTGGAGGATGAGTTGGGCTCAATATTTCGGATACGGTGAGAGACCCAATTAGGAACCCAGTCTATGCAAATGGTGGGTCTGACTTAACTAAGGAGTGGATCAATATTCCGGATACGGTGAGATTCATGAATTAGAGACCAAGTTTGGGTGCACCATGATTAGAGAATCATTGAACAAGAGTTGTTCACTCATTGGCTAACCCATCACCAATAACTGTTAGGTGAGGTGATGAGTCAGTTGGTGAGACCGCACCACCCACTAGAAAATCATCAATCGCGGAGATTTTCGCATCTCTACAGAGGGAGTGTAGGGATCCGAGAAAATAGTGGGAGCTAATTTGTTTAAAAAAAAATCCCTAAACAAATTGGTCAAGTCAAAATTACAGTATCTAACTAGAATCTTTGACTCTCTACAGGAAAATGTCTGCGTCCAACCCACTGGCACGTATCCTAGACACACATAGACTGACTGGACCCAATTATAAAGATTGGCTCAGGAACTACAAAATTGTTTTGGGTTCAGAGAAGTTAACACATGTTTTGGACCAGGACCCTCCCACCTTACCAGCTCGTCCATCCACTGAACAGAGAGCGTCTCTGGAAAAATGGATTGACGAAGACAATAAGGCCAGATACTACATGTTGGGCTCGATGTCTGATGAGCTCCAGCGCCAACATGAAGATATCGGGACTGCTCGCCAAATGTTGGCTCACCTGCAGGAGATGTTTGGTGAACAGAGTCGCGCAGCCAAATATCAAGTCACGAAATGACTTTTTAAGGCTAAGATGCGTGATGGGCAGTCAGTCCAAGATCACTGTCTGACAATGATCAAGGACATGGAAGAGCTTGAGAAGCTCGGTGTGAAGTTGGACTTGGATTTGCAGAACGATATTATTCTGCAATCCTTGACTGATGCATATGGGCAATTCATCATGAATTACCACATGCATAAACTTCAAAAATTCCTTGGCCGAGTTGATGAATATGCTGGTTACCGCTGAGCTTTCTATGAAAGGTTCTAAAGGCTCAGTTCTTGCTATGGAACGGACTTCTTCCAAAAGAAAGTCTTATGGAAAGAAAAAGAAAGTCTGTGAAAAAGCAAAAGGTAGAAGGATCAAAGAAGAAGAAGGCAGAACCGAAGAAGAAGGTCGATGGCAAAGGAAAGTGTTTCCATTGCAACAGCGACGGCCATTGGAAGCGGAACTGCCCTACTTACCTGGCCACCCTGAAGAACAAGAAGGAAGGTCCTTCTGGAGGTATGCTCGTTATTGAGTCTAACCTTACGGTTTCTTCTGCATCCAGTTGGGTGCTTGACTCTGGTTCTAGTGCTCATCTGTGCACTTCTATGCAGGGTCTTGAGGATAGCAGGAGGCTGAGGGATGGAGACATGATCCTAACGTCGGTAATGGAGCAAGAGTTGCTGCAGTAGCCGTGGGAACATACCCTCTGCGATTACCATCTGGTTTAGACTTAGTTTTAAAAGACTGTTATTATGTGCCTGCAGCTAGCAGGAATTTGATTTCTGTTTCATGCTTAGCACAAGAAGGTTATGTGATCACCTTCTTTAAGGACCATTGTAACATTCTTTATGAAAGAAATAAAATTGCAAATGGTTTCCTTGTTAATGGTCTTTATCAGTTGCATATTGATGTACCTATTTTAACTATCGAGCAAAACGTGAATGCCAAACGACCTAGGGATAGTCCAAACGACAGATATCTATGGCACCTGAGATTAGGTCATATAGCAGAAGATAGGATTAACAAATTGGAGAAAAATGGGCTATTGAGTCCATTGACTTTTGAGTCATATCCAACTTGTGAATCTTGTCTTCAAGGCAAAATGACTAAACTCCCTTTTGTTGGACATGGGGAGAGGGCCACAGATCTCCTTGCCCTAGTACATACTGATGTGTGCGGCCCATTTGATGTGCCGGCTAGAGGCAATTTTGTCTACTTCATTACCTTTACCGATGATCTGTCTAGGTATGGGTATGTGTATCTTATGAGACACAAGTCTGAAGCTTTTGAAAAGTTCAAAGAATTCAGACATGAAGTAGAAAAACAAACTGGAAAACCCATTAAGGTTCTTCGATCAGATCGAGGAGGTGAATACCTTAGCCGGGAATTCCTAGACTATCTTAAGGAAAATGGCATAGTCTCTCAATGGACTCCACCAGGAACACCTCAACTCAACGGGGTTTCAGAACGGAGAAATCGGACTCTATTGGATATGGTTCGATCCATGATGAGCTTCACAGACCTCCCTGATTTTCTTTGGGGACATTCATTATTAACTTCAATCTATTTACTGAATAGGGTTCCCTCTAAAACCGTTCCTACCACACCGTATGAGATATGGCACGGTAAGAAACCAAGTCTGAGTCATCTCAGAATTTGGGGTTGTCCGGCTTATGTCAAAAGACAACAAGCGGACAAGTTAGAGTTTAGGTCCTTTAGAGCTCGATTCATAGGATATCCTAAAGAGTCATTAGGATACTATTTCTACATTCCAGAAGACCACAATGTGATTGTGAGTCGACATGCCATATTTCTTGAAAAATAGTTTATTCAAGATAGTGGCATTGGAAAGCAGATTAAGCTTGATGAGAAAGTCTCACAAGCAGAACGAGCTAAGGACCAAGTGGAACCAAATCAGGTTGAGCCAATAAGAACACTACCTCCTCCACCTCGTAGATCGGAAAGAGTTTCCCGTCCCCCTGAAAGATACTTAGGTATTATTTCAGAGGACGTAGAGGAAATGTTCCTCATAGGTAATGGTGCTCATGGTGATGATCCCAAAACCTACAACGAGGCGATATCAGATATCGACTCCGAGAAATGGCTTGAGGCAATGAAGTCAGAAGATTCGACTCGATGCACTCAAACCAAGTCTGGACCTTGGTAGATCCACCAGAAGGTATAGTACCTATTGGGTGTAAATGGATCTTCAAGAGAAAGATTGGTGCAGATGGGAATGTGGAGACATTCAAGGCTAGACTGGTGGCAAAAGGTTATAGTCAACGCGAAGGCATTGACTATCAGGATACCTTTTCCCCAGTAGCTATGCTAAAATCCATCCGCACATTGCTTGCTGTTGCAGCCTATTTCGATTATGAAATATGGCAAATGGACGTGAAAACGGCATTCCTAAATGGATATCTTGAGGAAGATATCTATATGGAACAGCCGCTAGGTTTCACATCCAGTGATACTGATCACAAGGTTTGCAAGCTGCAAAGGTCCATATATGGACTTAAGCAAGCATCTCGGAGCTGGAACACTCGTTTCAATGATGTGATCAAAAAGTTTGGTTTCATCAAAAAATGAAGAGGAACCATGTGTTTTCAAAAGGGTCAGTGGGAGCGCTGTTGTCTTCCTCGTATTGTACGTGGATGACATCCTCCTTATTGGGAATGATATTCCCATGTTGACATCAGTCAAGATGTGGTTGTCCAAGGAATTCTCCATGAAAGACCTAGGTGAAGCATCCTTTATTCTAGGAATTAAGGTCTATAGGGATAGACCGAATAGGATGCTAGGACTTTCACAGAAGATGTACATAGAGGAAGTACTAAAGAGGTTTAGTATGGAAAACTCTAAGAGGGGATTAATACCCTTCAGACATGGTATTCATCTTTCCAAGAAGATGTGCCCCAGCACACCTGAGGAAATAGAACGCATGAGCAAGATCCCTTATGCTTCTGCAATAGGGAGCCTCATGTATGCCATGCTATGTACACACGACCTGATATAGCCCATGCTGTGAGTGTCACAAGCAGATATCAGTCAAATCCAGGTGAAGAACACTGGACTTCTGTGAAATGTATCCTTAAGTACTTGAGAAGAACTAAGGATATGATGTTGGTCTTTGGTAATGGAGAACTCCAAGTTCCAGGGATACACAGACTCGGACTTCATGTCCGATATAGATGATCGAAAGTCGACATCTGGCAGACTGTTTGTGCTGGAAGAGTTCCAAGCAAACGGTGATACCATCTCATCCGCGATTACCTTGAGAAAGGTTACGTTGAGGTCAAGAGAGTCAACTCCGCAGATAATGTGGCAGACCCACTTACAAAGCCGTTGGGCCAGCAGAAGATCGAAGCCCACCTTGAGAAGATGGGACTTAGACTTGTAGCCAATTGGCTTTAGGACAAGTGGGAGATTGTTAGATATATGTGCCCTAGAAGCCAGAATTGGCTGACACTTGTAATACACTTCTAGGGGCAAAATTGTAATTTTGACTATAATTAATAAAATGGGTTATTTTCTATCACACATATGTGTATTTAGTGTCTGTGATACATCCTTTGAGTTAATGGTAATGATAATTCATATTTTCAAGAGTTGAAAATTTAAGACATGAATAATCATTATTAACTCATAAAACAGCTCCCGACCATAGGATCATCACGAGGATGGTGATTGATCCGGAAGGTTGGTGTACGATCGCTTCTCTTTAGTAGATGAGTCTTGAGTCTACGGTGTGGAGACACCGGAGCGAGAGTACAGGTACTCGTTAGAGAACGAGGGCACTGAGCGTGACCACCTCGAGTAGTCATTAGGGAGTCTACCTTCTCGTCAATGACTGACTCGATGCTGCAGTAGTGTGTCTGGTTCTTTGACCTGAGATGCATCGACAGTTCACCTTGAGGGTGTTATAGTTTGACTACACCATTACTCGGTCTCCTAGCCATATGGAACCCTGAGGTGTATGTTGGCTATAGCATGTTCATTGTAGGAACTGGATTGGATTGCATCAAGATGGAATCTATCTACCTCGGTGGTAGAGGAGTAGCCCTATGATGATCATGAGAATCAAGTCCAGAAGTCCATGGCCATGGCAGAGTGAAATAATAGAAAGAGTTTCTATTTAGATTTTCACATTGGACTCGAATCGAATGATTACATCATATGACAGAGACTAGGGTTTGACGAGTTCACCTTAACCCTAATCTGATCGGGGCTCAAGATAGAAGAACTTGAATCACACAGGTAGCTGCACCAAGAGGTTCGCATTCAGCTCTGATGGGTTGCCACCATATACTGCTAGGTGTCACTGGTGGATTTTGGGAGCAATTAGAATGATTTAGATGATCGATCATTCTAGCTGTTCGAATCAGAAGAGTTCTGATCCATCGAAAGGAGTTTCGATGATGTCTATGATAGAGATCATGACATATCCCATTACCATACAGAACTGAACCTAACTGGGTCACACAAACAAGGGTTTGAATCTGGTGATCATCAATTGAACTGATCTAGTTCAATTGATCTGAATGAGATTCAATTAGGTTCAAGGAAATCGTGCTAGCACTCGATTGAACCTAACGTTCTTCTTTTACTATCATAAATAAGTTGTCCTGACTGAGCCAAAGGAGTTTGTGCTCAATCAGAGGCCTTCATATGGTCTGACTGGAGGTTGTCCAAGTCAGAATAGGTTGTCTTATTTGTAAGACATTACCTGCCATTTTTGGTCACCTGCCATTTCTTGTTCTTTGACTTTGGTCAAAAGTCTACCTTTGACTGGTCAAACGTTGACCATTGACCCTTTGACTTTTGACCACATGTCATGCACCTATTGGAGAGCTGGTGGGGGCCTGTCCCCCTGCCAGAACCTGGCAAGGAGAAAGGCGCACGCCAAGGGTGGCGTGAGCCCAAGTAGGAGGCGCCTAGGAGTCCTTGTTGGACAAGGACTCCACCTCCCTTTTGGATTCCAATCAGAGTTCTACTAAGAATCCAGTTTGACTGGTCTTAGGCGCCCTCTAAGGAGGAATCCAGGGGTCTCTATTTCCAACCAATCAGATTTAGATCTGATTTCACAAAGGGTTGTGATTGGTTGAGAGGAAGAGGAGTTGGATCACAAGAGGTCTATAAATAAGACCCTGCGCCCAACCCTAATTCCTAAGTGAATTCAATAGAGATTTCCCACGCCCCAAGGCTGCCTCTCCCCTCCTTCTCCATGCCATACTCTCTTCTCCCCTTGCTCTCCACGTCCAAAAGTGTTTTGGACTTAGTTTGGTGCGATTCAGATCAAGGAAAGGCGATCAAAAGCAAGAAGGCTGCGCTGCTGCAAAAGGACGACTGCAGATCTTCAAAAGAGTTTTGAAGATCCTCCAGATCAGATCCAGATCTGATTTTTGGAGGTGTGATAGAGAAGAAGAGGTTCTCCAGATCCAACCTGAGTGGATACCGGTAGAGGCCAGGTGCTTGCGTGGCTAAGATCTAGAACCTTCCGCTGCAATTAGGATCATCTACAGGGTAATAGGATTACTCAATTCAGGTAAATTGAATTTGATTTAATTTATCTTATTTTATTTTATTTATTAAAATAATAAGAATCAGATCTGAAACATATCAAGATCTGATTGAGATCAAGAGAAAATTTTTGAAATATATCTCTTGATCTAATCAGATCTAGACGAACCTGGACCGGGAAATCAGGATTTCCCTTCAGATCGAACCATGGTGTGCTACATTATGCTGGTTGCAATGAGTGATGAGTTCAATCACAGATTTGAGATGGCTCGACCAAAGGACATGCTTCAAGTATTAGAGGATTCTTTTGGCATACCTGATGATGTTGAGAGGCACAAGACTAGTTGTACCATCTTTAATGTCAGAATGTAAGACAGAGCCTCTATCACTGATCATGTACTATACACAATCGAGCTGATAGAGCGCTTGGGCAAGCTCAGCTTTTTCTTGCATAAACAGCTTGGGAAAGATGCAATACTAAACTCACTATCCAAGTCTTATCTCCCATTTCTTACGCATTATAGAATGTCAAAGCCTGAAGTTGACTACCATGGGTTACTGGGGTTACTTCAAAACTTTGAGGAGGATCACCCACTCCATAAGGAGTCGGTGAACATAGTAGGAGGTTTATCTTTTCATTCTCGACCCTTTGGGAAAGAAAAGAAGAATAAGAAGAAGAAAGCTAAGAAGGTGCAAGTTCAGGCTAGAACATCTATGTAGGATCATATTAGGAAAATCAAGCCTGATAAGAGTCAAGCTGAATGCTTCTTTTGCATGAAGTGGGGACACTGGAAGAGGAACTGTCCTCAATACATTGCCTCCCTAATCCAAATAGGCAGACGAAGAAGCAAGTTATTACTAGGCAAGATATTTATATGATAACTTCTTATAATTTCTCTATTTATGATATTACTGACTGGATATTGGATACCGATAACACTTACCATATTTGCTATTCGTTGTAGGAGTTGCAGGTCAGTAGGAGATTCGAGCAAGATGAAAGATTCCTGAACGTTGGAGATAGAAGATCAGTTTTAGTTCTAGCTTTAAAAATTTTGAAACTTATATTTGAATCTCATATTGTTGTTCTTAGTGATTGTATTTTTGTCCTAATTTTTTTTTAAATATCATTTCTGTAGGCCTTTTGACCATGAACAATTATGAAATTTCAATAAAGATATGAGTTTGTAATGTCATTGTGAATGGTGTTACTGCTATCTGTAGATAATTGAACAATGGTGTATATATATTATCACAACCTGTTAATGTAGTCTATTCAACTGGCAAACATTCTAGATTAGATAATATGATAGATATCTACTTATGGCACTGTAGGCTAGGTCATATAAATAAAAATAGGATAAGTAGGTTGTCTCAAGAGGGTTTCCTCGAACTTAGTGATTGTGAATTACTTTCAACCTGTGAATCCTATCTTCTTCGTAAAATGACCAAGTTACCTTTTATTGGAAAAGGTGAGAGAGCCACTAAGCTCTTAAGTCTAGTACATACTGATGTATGTGAACCAATGAGCACAAGTTTCAAGGGTGGATATGTCTACTTCATCACTTTCATAGATGATCGATCCAGATATGGATATATCTATCTGATGAAATATAAGTCAGATTCTTTTGAAATGTTCAAACAATTTCAAAGTGAAGTAGAAAAATAAACTAGAAAGAGTATTAAAACTCTTTGATCTGACCGAGGAGGAAAACACCTTTCCAATGAGTTTCTCACATATCTAGGGGAGAATGAAATTCTCTTCCGATGGACTCCTCTAGAAATACCATAGCATAATGGTGTATCTGAAAGAAGGAATCGAACTCTGTTAGACATGGTCCGATCTATGATAGGTTTTGCCAGCTTGTCGATATTCCTTTAGGGATATGCACTCAAATTAGCTTGCTATCTTTTAAATAGGGTTCCAAGTAAATCTGTGGTTAAAACTCCATATGAGATATGGACAAGACGTAAGCCAGCACTTTCAAATCTTAGAGTTTGGAGGTACCTGGCTTATGTCAAATGATTAATTATAGATAAACTTGAACCTAGGTCTGATAAGTGTATATTTATAGGATACCCAAAAGAGATCAAAGGATACTATTTCTACCATGCTAATGAACAAAATGTATTCATCAGTCTTAGGACAGCCTTTTTGGAAAAGAAGTTCCTTAGTGAAGGAACTGTTGCCTCTAAGTTTGAACTTGATGAAGTTCAACAGGTAGAAAGTCCGATATGGAATGCTGAACCTAAGTTGGATTTGATCAGATCAGATTCAAAGCCTAGTGAACCCACACCATTAAAGCGATTTGGTAGAGTACCGTACCATTTGGATAGATACTATGGATTCTTTGTTCAGGATGGTGATCCCATCAAACTCGATGAGAATGATTAGGATCTGATCACTTACTTGGATGCTATGTAGAGATCTGACTCTGAGAAATGGCTAGAAGCCATGAGATCCAAAATAGATTCCATAAAGGTCACTCCAGCTTTCAATCACTAGGAGTAGTGAGTAGATATCAGTCTGACTCTAGAGAAAATTACTGAAAGATGGTTAAAACCATCCTTAAGTATTTGAGGAATACTAAGAACCAATGGTTGATTTATGATGAGTCAGATCTAAAACTTGTGGGATTTACAGACTCCAGCTTTCAATCTAACCATGATGATAGTAGAAGCATATCGGGGTATATCTTCACTCTAAATGGTGGAGCCATCTGCCGAAAAAGTTTCAAGCAGCATATAGTGGTAGACTCTGTTTGCGAAGCAGAGTACATGGCAGCATTAGATGTAGTAAAGAAAGCTATGTGGCTAAGGAAGTTCATCATCGAGCTTGGAGTAGCACCCTCCATTGATGGTCCAGTCCTGCTTTACTGCAATAGCACTGGCGTCATAGCTCAAGCAAAACCTTGGCCAAAGTAATCCATCAAATGAAATTGATATTTTAAAATAAAATGGGGACAATCTGATCAGAGTTGACAGTTGAACTCTGAGGTATCCTACGAGCATTTTGGTCAAGAGGATGAATTATATGAAAACTATATCCAAATGGATTCTAAAGATGCTATTCTACACATTCGATCTATCCGACCATCGGGTATCATTGCTAGATGGTTAATTTGATTGGTATAAAAATTTATTTCTCTACTGTTGGCTTAGGTTTAGACCTATAAGGTCACACACATTAGAACTCATGATCTAATTGGATGGTTGATCAACAATTGAGAATCGTTCTAGGGTTAAACGATCAATATGATTGCTGTTTAACCTAGTGCAAGTATTGTAGGAGGATTGATTAGCAATTTAATTATTAATTAACTTAATTTGATTAAGCTAAAGGGTTGATATTAAGTCTAATTAAATATAACTTAATTAGATTTAGTTTGGACTTGATTGGATCAAGTTCAATTGACTTATTGGATAAGTCAAGTGCAAGAAAAAAACTAGTCCTAGTCTAACTAGGACTTAGGTCAAACCAATTTTCTAATTTGATTAAAAAATTAAATTAGAATTAAGTCTAATTTAATCTAATTTAATTGAATCATTAATTGGGTTAGAACCTAATTTAATTTGCTTGAGTTGGTTTTGGTTTAATTTGGTTTAAGAAATCATTTTGACCAAGTCATAGATAGAATCCTCGTAAGACTAGAATTCCTCCTTGCGCCAACTTAGTCCCAACGCCCTTCATCCCTATTTTTTGGTATTTTTCATGAAAAATCCCTTTCTTTCTGATCTTCACATACACCCCCTTTCTCCCTCTCTTTCTAATATGGTAATTGGGTAGAAGACCAAGTCAAAGAAGGAGTTTGTTTTGATATTAGATTCTATGAGATAGAATCCAAACAAATCCAAACTCTACCCAAAAGGTGCCACCACCTCTCCAAATTAATTTTTCTCTTATTCCACATGAGAAATCCCTTTTCGTGTGCACCTTTCCTTGCTGCTACATCCCAAAAAATTGACTTGCCCTGCTTGACCTTTCCTTATCTAGTATTTAACCTAGACAAGGACTCTTTTTTTCCTATATATTTTGAATAAATTTTGTCTTGAAATTTTTGTGGATTATAGACCTTTGAGAGGTCTTTGAGGTGTGTAAAAATTAGGAAGAGAGAACCTCTGGGCGTTGAGATTCAATAGGCACCAACCTAGGTGTCTAGGTGAGAGCAAAGAGAAGAAGAAGAGGGTCTTCTTCTAGGGTTGCTGTGTTCATCTCTTCCCTTCCTTCTTCCTTGGGTTTTCTGAGGGTGTCTTACATCTAAAACCTCTTCTCCTCCTTGTCCTCTTTGGAAGACTCTAATATATAAGAAAGAAGGCATCTGATCAACCATCGAAGAAAGATTAGCACAGTACTAGTATACTGTGCTGATTTCCAGCATCTAAATTTTTTATCGTGATCGTGGGCTCATGTGGACGACTCCTAAAGGTCGGACATATGTACAACTTGCAACTTCATCCTCAAGCCTGGATCAGTGAGTTAGAATGTTTAACTTGCTTAGGTAATAGATCTGATTTATTATTTTTTTCATACATGCATAAGATATAGTGTAGATCTAGGTTGATGTGATCAACATTTCCTTCTTGTTTATTTTTAATTTTATATTTAAATACCATTCAATAATCATATAATATGATCTTAGATCTAGGGATTATTTGATATTTAGAATTAATTAGATTAATTTTGAGTCTTCTGCTGTTGATCTAGAAAAATTTTAAAATCTAGCCCTGAAATCCTAGATCTGGTTCCTTCAGTAGGGTCCATAATGTGCTTCATAAAATTACCTATTTTCTTCTAAGGTCATACCCTAGAGACCATAGTATACATCCTGAATAGAGTATCTTCTAAGTATGTATCTATCACTCCATATGAGAAATGGAGAGGTAAGAAACCTAATCTTAAGTATCTTAAGATATAGGGTTGTCTGGCATATGTCCAAAAAAATTTTGGGGATAAGCTAGATGCTAGAGTAGATAGATGTCTATTTGTAGAATATCCTAGAGATAGTATGGGATATCTATTCTACCATCCTGCTAAACAAAAGGTGTTTGTAAGTGGGCATGCTACTTTCATGGAGAAAGAGTTTATCATAGAAAGAGATAGTGGGAGAAATATTGAATTTAGTGAAGTTCAAGAAAAATAAATAAAAATTTTTCAATCAAGTGAACACATAAATAGGAGAAAACCAAAATACACAACTCCTATCTGAAGGTCTGATAGAATGCGACATGCACTTATGAAGTACGAGCCCATTATTGAAAATAATGAAGTCCAAATTATTGAGAATGATGAACCTCTGACCTATATGAAAGCTATCCTGAGTAAGGACTCAGACAAATGGCACGCTACCATGCAATCCAAACTAGACTCTATATATGCCAACAAAGTATGGACTTGTTAGGATTTCACACCTCAAATTTGATCTACAGTAAGAAGGGACCTAATTTTTAGTACAACAGTCAGGTGGCTCTAATATGCGGTCGAGCTGGCTCTAATTGAGATTGAGCTGGCTCGAGCCATAGCCGAGTCGGCTCTCTCCGGTAGATAGATAGCAGGAGTTCAGGCAAGACGCAGTTGAATGAAAAATCCTATTTTCTGGGTTAGGTTCGTTCAGATCTGATTTGATCAAGAGAAATATTTAAAAAATTGACTCGATGCACTCAAACCAAGTCTGGATCTTGATAGATCCACTAGAAGGTATAGTACCTATTGGATGTAAATAGATCTATAAGAGAAAGATTGGTAAAGATGGGAATGTAGAGACATTGAAAGCTAGATTGGTGGCAAAAGGGTATAGTCAACACGAAGGTATTGACTATCAGGATACCTTTTTTTCAGTAGCTATGTTAAAATCCATCCGTACATTGCTTGCTATTGTAGCCTATTTTGATTATGAAATATGGCAAATGAACATGAAAATGGCATTCTTAAATGGATACCTTGAGGAAGATATCTATATGGAACAGCCACTAGATTTCATATCCAGTGATGCTGATCGTAAAGTATGTAAGCTACAAAGGTCCTTATATGGACTTAAGCAAGCATCTTAGAGCTGGAATACTCATTTTAATGATGTGATCAAATTATTTGATTTCATCAAGAATGAGGAGGAATCATGTGTCTTCAAAAAGATCAGTGGGAGTGCTATTGTCTTCCTCATATTGTATGTGGATGATATCTTTCTTATTGGAAATGATATTCCCATGTTGACCATAGTTAAAATGTGGTTATCCAAAGAATTCTCCATGAAAGACATAGGAGAAGCATCCTTTATTCTTGGAATTAAGGACTATAGAGATAGACCGAATAGGATGCTAGGACTTTCACAGAAGATGTATATAGAGAAAGTGCAAAAGAAGTTTAGCATGAAAAACTCCAAAAGGGGTTTGGTACCCTTCAAACGTGGCATTCATCTTTCCAAGAAGATATGGCCTAGCACACCTGAGAAGATAGAACGCATGAGCAAGATCTCTTATATTTCAGCAATAGGAAGCCTCATGTATGCCATGTTATGTACACGACCTGATATAGCCCAAGCTGTGAGTGTCATGAGCAGATATTAGTCAAATTCAAGTGAAGAACACTAGACTTTTGTGAAATGTATCGTTAAGTACTTAAGAAGAACTAAAAATATGTTGTTGATTTTTGGTAATGGAGAACTATAAGTCTAGGGGTATATAGACCCGAATTTTATATCCGATATAGATGATCGAAAGTTGACATCTGGGAGTCTGTTTGTGTGTAATAGTATTGCTATCAGTTGGAAGAGTCTCAAGCAGACAGTGATAGCAGATTCCATCATGAAAGTAGAGTACATCGCCGCACCAAAAGCTACGAAGAAAGCATTCTGGTACAAGAAGTTTGCCATAGAGATTGGAGTGATGCCATCAGATGCCATTTCTCTATACCGTGATAATAGTGGTGCCATAGCCCTAGCTAAGGAGCCGAGGTCTCACCAAAAATCCAAGCACATCGAGTGGTGATAACACCTCACCCATGATTACCTCAAGAAAGATTACGTCAAGGTCAAGAGAGTCAACTTCGCAGACAATGCGGCAGACTCACTTACAAAGCCGTTGGGCCAGTAAAAGATCGAAGCCCATCTTGAGAAGATGGGACTTAGAATTATAGCCAATTGGCTTTAGGTCAAGTAAAAGTTTGTTGGATATGTGTGCCCTAGAAGTCAGAATTGGCTGTCACTTGTTATACACTTCTAAGGACAAAATTATAATTTTGACTATAAATAATAAAATGGGTTATTTTCTATCATAATGTATATTTAGTGTCTGTAATACATCCCTTGAGTTAATGGCAATGATAATTCTTATTTCCAAGAGTAAAAAGTTTAAGACATGAATTTTCATTATTAACTCATAAAATGCTCCTAACAATAGGATCATCATGAGGATGGTGATTGATTCGGATGGTTGGTGTACAATCACTTCTTTATAGTAGATGAGTCTTGAGTCTATGGTTTAGAGATACCGAAGTGAGAGTACAAGTACTTGTTAGAGAACAAGGGCACTGAATGTGACCACCTCGAGTAGTCATTAGGAAGTCTACCTTCTTGTCGATGACTAGATCGAAGCTATAGTGGTGTCTGGTTCTTTGACCTGAGGTACATCGGCAGTTCACCTTGAGGGTGTTATAGTTTGACTACATCATGACTCAATCTCCTAGCCATTTGAAATCCTAAGGTGTATGTTGGCTATAGCATGTTTATTGTAGGAATTGGATTACACTAAGAGGAAATCTATCTACCATAGTAGATGAGGAGCAGCCCTATGATGATCATGAGAATCAAATCCATAAGCCCATGGCCATGGCAGAGTGAAATAATAGAGACGACATTGGATCTTCAAAAATTATTTTGAAGATCGTCAAGATCAAATCTAGATCTGATCTTTGGAGAAAAAATTAAGAAGGAAAAGATCTCTAGATCCTGCTTGAGTGGATACCAGTAGAGGCCAGATGATTGCATGGCTGCATCCAGAACCTTAGACAATCAGCAGGATCATCACAAGGTAATAAGATTATCCAAAAATAAGATATAAATTAAATCTAATTTAATTTAATTTATTTTATTTTATTAGATTCATCAAATCAGATCTAAAAAGTATCAAATCTGATTTAGATCTAAGAGAAAAAAATTTTAAATATTTCTCTTGGTCAAATCAGATCTGAACGAACCTAACTTGGAAAATAGGATTTTTCCTTCAACTGATATCAGAGCCAAGTTTCCATAAATTATTTAATTTTTAATTTTTTTGATTTCAGATCTAATCACATTTCATGTGACATCTAAAATCACCTAATTATTTAATTAAAAATAAATTAAAATTAGATCTAAATTTTTTATGAGAATCTGGCTCTGATAATAGTTGAAGGAAAAATCCTATTTTCTAAGTCAGATTCGTTCAAATCTGATTTGACCAAGAGAAAAATTTTTAAAATATTTCTCTTGGTCAAATTAGATCTGAATGAACCTGACCCAGCTCATTGCCTTTAATCATTTCTTGGAGTCAATATCCAATATTGCCTCGTCATAGGTTTTGGGATCATCACCATGAACCCCATTACCTACGAGGAACATTTTCTCTACTTCTTCTGAAATAGTACCTAAGTACCTCTTAGGGGGATGGAAAATCCTTTTCGATCTATGAGGTGGAGGAGGTAGTGATTGTATTGGCTCAACCTGATTTTGTTCTATTTGGTCCTTAGCTCGTTGCTCTTGTGATACTTTCTCCTCGAGCTTGATCTATTTTTCAATGCCGCTATTTTGAATAAACTATTTTTCAAGAAAGATGGCATGTCAACTTACAATCACATTGTGATCTTATGGAAAATAGAAATAATATCCTAATGACTCTTTAGGATATCCTATAAATCAAGCTCTAAAGGACCTATAGTCCAGCTTGTCCGCTTGTTGTCTTTTGACATGAGCCGAACAACCCCAAATTCTGAGATGACTTAGACTTGATTTCTTACCATGCCATATCTCATACAGTGTGGTAGAAACAATTTTAGAAGGAATCCTATTCAGTAAGTATATTATAGTTAACAGACTATGTCTCTAAAGAAAATCAAAAAGGTCAATGAAGCTCATCATGGATCGGACCATAACTAATAGGGTCTGGTTCCTGTGTTCTGAAATCTCATTGAGTTGAGGTATTTTAGGTGGAGTCCATTGAGAGATTATACCATTTTGCTTGAGATAGTCAAAGAATTTCCGACTAAGGTATTCACCTCCTTGATCTGATCGAAGAACCTTAATGGGTTTTCTAGTTTGCTTTTCTACTTCATGTCTGAATTTCTTAAACTTTTCAAAAGCTTCAGACTTGTGTCTCATAAGATACACATACCGATACTGAGATAAATCATCGATAAAGATTATGAAGTAGACAAAGTTGCCTCAGCCAGCACATCAAATGGGCCACACACATCAGTATGTACTAGGGCCAAAAGTCAATAGACTCAATAGCCCCAATTTTCTCTAATTTGTTAACCCTATCTTCTGCTATATGACCTAGTCTTAGGTGCCATAGATACCTATCATTTGGACTATCCCTAGGTCATTTTGTTCTTATGGCATTCACATTTTGCTCAAAATTAAAAATAGATATATCAATACGTAACTGGTAAAGACCGTTAATAAGGAAACTACTTGCAATTTTATTTCTTTCATAAAGAATATTACAATGATCCTTAAGAAAACTAATTACATAGCCTTCTGGTACTAAGCATGAAATAGAAATCAAATTTCTGCTTGCTGTAGGCACATAATAATAGTCCTTTAATACTAAGTCTAAATCAGATGGTAGTCGAACAGGATATATTCCCCACGGCCACAATAGCAACTCTTACTCCATTTTTAATACGTAGGATCATCTCACTATCCCTCAGCCTCCTGCTATCTTCAAGACCCTTCGTGGAAGTGCACAAATGAGCAGTAGAACCAAGGTCAAGCATCCAACTGGATGCAGAAGAAATCGTAAGGTTAGACTAAATAATGAGCATATCTCCAGAAGGATCTGTCTCCTTATTCTTCAAGATGGCTAGGTAAGTAGGGCAGTTTTGCTTTTAGTGGCTGTTAGTGTTGCAATGGAAATACTTTTCTTTATCAGCGGCCTTTTTTCTTCTTTTTTCTTTCATCCTTCTATCTTTTCACGGACTTCTTCTTCTTTTCAAAAGACTTTCTCTTAGAAGAAGTCTGTTCCATAGCAAGCACTGAGCCTTTAGAACCTTTCATAGAAAGCTCAGCAGTAACCAACATGTTCATAAGCTCGGCCAGAGAATTTTGAAGTTTATGCATATGGTAGTTCATGATGAACTGCCCATATGCATCAGTCAAGGATTGCAGAATTATATCATTCTACAGATCTAGGTCCAGCTTTACTCCGAGCTACTCAAGCTCTTCCAAATCCTTGATCATCATCAGACAATGATCTTAGACTCACTGCCCATCATGTATTTTATCCATGAATAATCATTTAGTGACTTGATACTTGGCTGTGCGACTCTATTCACCAAACATCTCTTGTAGGTGAGCCAACATTTGGCGGGCAGTCCTGATATCTTTATGTTGGCACTGAAGCCCATCAGACATTGAGCCCAACATGTAGTATCTGATCTGTTATCTTTGTCCATCCACTTATCAAGAGATGCTTCTATTCAGTGGATGGATGAGCTGGTAAGGTCGGGGGGTTCTGGTTCAATACATGAGTTAACTTCTCAGAACTCAAAATGATTTTGAAGTTCTAGAGCCAATCCTTGTAATTCGGTTCGATCAGTCTATGGATGTCCAGGATATATGCTAGTGAGTTGGATGCAGATATTTTCTTATAGAGAGTCAAAATTTCTAGTTAGATATTATAATTAAGACTTGACCAATTTGTTTAAAAATTTTTTTTAAATAAATTAGCTCCCACTATTTTCTTAGATCCCTATACTCTCTCTATAGAGATGCAAAAGTCTCTACGATTAATGATTTCTAGTGGATGGTGCGATCCCACCAACTGACTCATCACCTCACCTAACAGTTATTGATGATGGGTTAGCTAATGGGTGAACAACTCTTATTCAATGGTTCTCTAATCATGGTACATCCAAACTTGATCTCTAATTCATGAATCTCATCATGCCCAGAATATTGATCCACTTCTTAGTTAAGTCATACCCACCATTTGCATAAATTAGATTTCTAATTGGGTCTCTCACCATATCCAAAATATTAAGCCCAATCCATCCTCTAGCTTGTAGCATCCAATGTCTAATAGACATGGTTGCGTCTTTCTGGTGCAACTGAACCACTGTAACCAATCAAAAATAATCAACCCCAGGAAGGGCCCGCACATCTATAATGATGGAAGACCTTAGACTTAATATTTTCTTAGGAAGATTTGATTTAGGTCTCATTAGACTAGACTTGACATAGTCAAAACCATTATGGCTAACCTAGTGGCATGGGTTAGCTTGGATTATTGGCCACCTCATATTAGGACTAAGCCAACAAATATGGCCAGGTAAGTCAGACCGATGGAAGGGATATGCCATTAACTCAACAAGAATGCATTCGAGTCGAGTAGCTCCTAATTGAAAATCAGTCGATCGTATCTGCCAGACTTACCTTAGACACTAAATTATTGAGCTAGAACCAATCAAGTTAGCCTACAATCCAGACTCTAATCACTCATGTGACACGATCTTGACCCAGACTTAATCCTATTAGGCTGGTCAATTTAAGCACTCTTGATCCCATCTAACCAACTCTTGATTCGATTTGATCAACCGCTTAGACCTAATTGAGCTACTCCAACCCGAACCTAATTTTATGAATATATCTTAAATCTAGAATTCTTAACTTTCAGACTTAACATATTTGATAATCTTAATTCTCAATTAAGTTTAGGGTTCAAAAGTAAAATATATAAATAAAATCTTAAGATTTCAGGATCTAGGATTTTGCAGAAAATAAGTTTTTTGAATTTTTGATTAAGGATGAATGTGCAGCATCCCTACACATCATAAGAACACCCCATCAAATGAAAGGAGAGGGTATTTAAATCTTACTTTGTTCTTATGACCGGATGACCAAGAAGAATGTCTTAATCAGAAATATGAAAACTACAAAACTAGTTAGATGATATATCTCATATATAAAATTGATCTAACTTTAAACATGTTTTGCATACATGTCATATATCATATCATGCATATTTTTAGATCTAAATTATCTCATAATCATCTAAAAAATCTAATTTAAATTGATTACATCAAAATAAATTTATTTTGGATAATTATGTAGAACTATTCTACAACTAGTCTAAACATGCATTCATCATATCTCATATGAACCAAAAATTAAATAAATTTATTTTCTATTTTTTAGATCTTATTATAATATTTATAATATTAAAAAATAATAAATAAATATATTTAAAAAATATAACTTAATTAAATTAAATTATGATCATGCAAGACTATACATAGAACAATTCTATTCTACAACTAGTCTTGCATCTTGTACAACATAGATATAAATTATTTAATTTTTAATTTTTTTGATTTTAAATTTAATCACATCTTATGTGACATCTAAAATCACCTAATTATTAGATTAAAAATAAATTAAAAATAAATCTAAATTATTTATGGGAACCTGGTTCTGATATCAGTTGAAGGAAAAATCTTTTTTTCTGGGTTAGGTTTGTTCAGATTTGATTTGACCAAGAAAAATATTTCAAAATTTTTTTTCTTATATGTAAATTAGACTTAATAATTTTTAGATATAATTTGATAAATTTAATAAAATAAAATATAATAAATTAAATCAAATTTAATTTATATCTTATTTTTGGGTAATCTTATTACCCTATGATGATCCTGCTGATTGCTTGAGGTTCTGGATGCAGCCATGCGATCGCCTAGCCTTTATAGGTATCCACTCATATAGGATCTAAATATCTTCTCCTTCTTAATCTTTTCTCCAGAGATCAGATCTAGATCTGATCTTGAAGATCTTCAAAATAATTTTTGAAGATCCGATGTCATCTCTTGCAGCAGTGTTGCCTTCTTCCTTTCTTGTCGTCTTTCTCTTGCCTGGATTGCACCAAACATGAGCCCAAGGCCTCTTGGGCATGGAGAGGAGAGAGGGGATTAGAGGTAGGCATGGAGGAGAGGGGAGAAGGCTATGTGGCATGGGCAAGGGGAGAGCCCTCTCAAACCTAGGCACAGATAGGGTTTGTATAGACCCTTCTGCATCATGCAGTGCCACATCATCCCGGCCAATCACATCTCTACGTGCAATTAGATCTAAGTCTGATTGATGGAATGACATCATTTGATCTAATTAGATGAGAGCCCCTCTCAAACATCCTTAGGTGGTGCCAAGATTGATCAAAGTAGAGTCTTTAGCGCCACCTTGTTTGATACCATGAAGCAACCTAGAGTCCCATCTGTATAGGACTCTAGGCATCATTATCCTTGGGTGCACGCCTACCTAGGCATGTGCCCCCTTCTTTCCTCTTTCTAGTAGGGTGATAAACCCCCATCTGCTCTCCTATGGCTGCATGACACATGGGTAGATGTCTAAGTGTCAAAGGTCAATATTTGACCAAAGTCAAAAGATAAGAATTAGTAGGTGACAAAAAAGGTAGGTGTTATCTTAAATTTATCTCATAAATTAAGATAACCCTTTTTGGATCTGGACAAGCTCTAGTCAGACAAAGTAAAGGTACCTGAGTTAGCCCAAATACATTTGGCTCAGTCGAGACAACATTTGATGATTATTAAAGGAGAACATTAGGCTCAATCGTGTGTTAGCACGATTTCCTTGAACCTAACTGAATCTAATTCGAATCAATTAGACTGGGTTAGTCCAATTGATGATATCTAGATCCAAATTCTTTTTTATATGATCCAGTTAGGTTTAGTTTTGTATGGTAATGAGATATGTCGCAAGCACTATCATCGACATCATCGAAACACCTTATGATGAATCAAAACTTTTCTAATTCAGACAACTAGAATGATTGATCATCCAAATCATTCTAATTGCTCCTAAAATCCACCAGTGACACCTAGCAGTATATGGTGGCAACCCATCAAAACTATAAATGAACCTCTCGGTATAGTTATCTATGTGATTAAGTTCCTCTATCTTGAGCCTCAATTGGATTAAGGTTAAGGTAAACTCGTCAAAACCCTTATTTCCATCACATGAATTAATCATTCGATTCAAATCCAATATGAAAACCTTAATAGAAATTCTTTCTATTATTTCACTCTGCCATGGCCATGGGCTTATAGATTTGATTCTCGTGATCATCATAGGGCTGCTCCTCATCTACCGAGGTAAATAGATTTTCTCTTGGTGCAATCCAATTCCTACAATGAACATGCTATAGCCAACATACACCTCAGGATTTCGAATGGCTAGAAGATTGAGTCATGGTATTGTCAAACTATAACACCCTCAAGGTGAACTGCCGATGTACCTTAGATCAAAGAATCAGACACACCACTATCGCTTCGAGCTAGTCATTGATGAGAAGGTCGACTTCCTAATGACTGCTCGAGGTGGTCACGCTCAGTGTTCTTGTTCTCTAATGAGTACCTATGCTCTCGCTGTGGTGTCTCTGCATCGTAGACTCAAGACTCATCTACTATAAAGAAGCAATTGTACACCAATCTTCTGAATCAATCACCATCCTCATGATGATCCTACGGTCAGTAGCATTTTATGAGTTAATAATGAAAATCCATGTCTTAAATTTTCAACTCTTGAAAATAAGAATTATCATTGTCATTAACTCAAGGAATGTATCACAGACACTAAATACACATTATGATAGAAAATAATCTATTTTATTATTTATAGTTAAAATTATAATTTTGCCCTTAGAAGTATATAACAAGTGTCAGCCAATTCTGGCTTCTAGGGCACACAAATCTAACAGCAGTCGAGCCAGCACAACCCCTGACCGAGCTGGCTCGATGAAGGCGAATAGAATATGATGCAATTTTTTTTGTTTGAACTCGGATTGTGATTAATCCAAGAGATCTACAGGAGCTACACATGGACCATTAGATCCAACAGCCATGGAGGGTTACGGTCATGATCTATAGGTCAGAAAATATTCCAAGACTCCATCAAGGATAAGTTCGACTTATATTAGGAGAACAAGCCCTGTTAGAACTCCTGTAAACTACTGATAAGAGAATTCTCATCCCATTTAAAGGACTGAGGTGCTGTGGAGCAGAAAAAAGTGGTGCATATGGCATGAGAAGCACGTAAAGAGGCTCAGGCTATCATTGAGAGGAGCTTGGTAGAGCGCTGAGTACGTGCAACCCATGAGAGAGAGAAGCAACATGCGCATAGCATCTGGCAAAGAGGTTGTGAGGGCAAAGCATCTTGTAGCTTCTATGGGTTTCCTTGGGATTCTAAAATAGCTTTTGTGAGGATAGCTTCTAGTTGAGCGAGATTTATGTTCGGTGAGTTGAGAGTGGGTGTTCTCCTCTTGTACCTATTTTTTTCTTTCATAGTGAAGCTTTGCATGCCCATGGAGGCGAGCCTTTAGGCTAATCCATATACTTGATTATTTTCTTATTTTATTTTTTTCTTCTTTCTGTTGTAATAATTTGATACTAGATCTTTAGCAAGCAGTATCAGAGTAGCTGATATCCCAATAGTTTGATATCAGAGTGAATTGATACCATAATAATTGGTATCAGAGCTAGATAGTACCAAGACATAGATATAGTAGTGGATAGAGATTGAAGAATATGGAGAAGACAAGCACAATCAAGGTGGAGATCAATAGATTCGATGGGAAGAGCAATTTTTTCTTATGGCAAGCAAGGGTAAAGAATGTCCTCATCCAACATAGATTGATCAATGCTCTCTTGTATGACGAGATGTCATCCACCATAGAGATGAAGGATTGAAAGTGGATCCAGATGCAGGTAGTGAGCATGATCCGCTTGTACCTAACGAATGATGTAGTGATCCATATACTTGATGAGACTTCTCCAATGGTGTTGTAGTCGAAGCTTGAGGAGTTGTACATGACGAAGTTGCTCACCAATATGCTATTTCTTTGAAGGTAGTTCTACCAGCTATGGATGGATGAAGGACAAAGCATGTGGGAGCATCTATCTAACTTCTAGAAGATCCTCACTGACCTTCTCAGCGTTGGTGAAAAAGTTGAGGAGAAGATCAGGGCATTGGTCTTGCTAGCATCGCTCCCCCCTTCGTATGAGTCCTTGATGACTGCTCTTCTAGTGGGAAAGAGTACCATCAAGATAGACGAGATCACTGAAGCGATACTTCATAATGAGATTCTCAGGAGGGAGAACCTAGCTTCAAGCTCAGATGGTGGTAGCTCGGCTTTGGCAATTTTTGGAGGAGTAAGAGGCAGTAGACAGAGTGATAGAAGATCATGAGGAGGATGATCTAGGTCTAAAATGAGGGATTCTAGCAAGATTAGATGCTACAAGTATGATGACTTGAAGCATCGAGTCAAGGATTGCCCATAACTCAAGGATCGGATGAGGGCTACTGTAATGATGGCCAGTAGTGAGTCAGAGGATGATGTCCTGGAGATATCTGATGAGGTATCTAGTTTTTTCTAGTAGTGGATTTTAGATTCTATATGCACATATCATGTTTATTATAGAAAGGAGCAGTTTGACATCCTAGAGAGCAGTGATGCCACTGTTTATCTAATGGATGGATTGAGCTGTGCGATCAGAGGCATCAGGATGCTCAGCTGGAAGATACATGATGGCATAATAAGGAGATTGGGGGAGATCTGATACATACCCAATTTCAGGCAGAATCTTATCTAACTAAGTAGACTAGATTTAAACGACTATAGATGGATAGCTGATGATGGAATCTTGAAGGTCATGCATGGCAATAGGGTGATATTGGAGGGAAATAAGAAGATAAGAGGACATTACTATCTGGTAGGAAGCCTAGTGCGATGTAGAGCTTCAGGAGCCAGAGGAAGTCCAATGCGAGATGGAGCTCCAGGTAGAGATGGATCGAGCACGAGGTGGAAGACTTGAGAGGACGAGAAGCAACATTATAGAGTAAAGTTTCAATTACTATAAGAGAATTCTTCGAGCAGATCTTTGCTCAAAGTGGACATAGCCCATGACAAAGATGGGATCGAGCGGCCTAGCTCGACTTCCATATTTGCCCATTAATGATCAACAGGCATGCCACAGGGCATAGGGACGAGATGGATCACAAGCTCTCAAAGTTAGGTGGAGACTGAATGTCAAGTCGAGGTAAAGATTGTTAGAATTTAATGCTTCAAATTCGACCCACAGCAAGAAGAGATCAATTTTTAGCATAGTAGTCGCGCCGACTCTGATATAAGGTCGAGCTGGCTTGGATTGAGATCGAACCGACTCAAACCACAGTCAAGTTGGCTCTCTTAGGTAGACTGACAGCAGGAGTCTGGGCGAGATGCAGTCAAGCCAGCTCGACCTCTGACTGAGCTGGCTCGACGAAGGCGAACAAAACACAATGGGGTTGTTTTTTGTTTGGACTTGAATTGTGATTAATCCTAGGGGTCTATGGGAGTTGCACATGGACCACAGGATCCAATGTTCATGGAGAGTTGTGGTCATGATCTGAAGATTGAAAAATATTCTAAGACTCCATCAAGGACATATTCGACTCATATTAGAAGAATGAGCTCTATTAGGACTCCTGTGAACTACTAAGAAGAGGATTCTCATCCTATTTAAAGGGCTGAGGTATTGTAGAGTCGAAAAAGATGGCACATGTAGTGTGAGAGGCACATAGATAGGCTCAAGCAGCCATCGAGAGGAGCTTGGCAGAGCATTGAGTACTTGCAACCTATGAGAGAGAGAAGCAATATGTGCATAGCATCTGGTGAGGAGGCTGTGAGGGTAGACCATCTTGTAGCTTTTGTGGGTCTCCTTAGGATTCTAAGAGATCTTTTGTGAGGGTAGCTTTCAGTTGAGAGAGATTTATGTATGGTGAGTTGAGAGTGGATGTTCTTCTTTTGTACCTATTTTTCTCTTTTATGGTGAAGCTTTGCATGCCCCATGGAGGAAAGCTTTTAGGCTAATCTACGTACTTGATTATTTTCTTATTTTATTTCTTCCTTCTTTCTTTCATAATAATTTGATACTAAATTCTTAACAAACAGTATCAGAGTAGCTGATATCCCAATAGTTTTGTATCAGAGCAAGTTGACACCACAATAGGACTTTAATGGATGCACTAGAGGGTGTGAACCCTATTGGGTGCAAATGGATCTATAAGAAAATGATTGGAGTGGTGGCCAAGTTGAAACCTATAAATTCAGATTGGTGGCTAAGAGTTTCAGGCAAAAATAGGATATAGATTATGATGAAACATTTTTACCTATTGCCATACTCCAATTTATTCGGATTATGCTTGTCATAGCAGCATACTATGATTATGAAATATAGCAAATGGGTGTAAAGACTATCTTCCTTAATGGTTTCCTTAAGGAGGTCTACATGTCATAGCTAGAGAAATTTATTTCAAGTGAGAGACTAAATCAGGTATGCAAGCTTAAAAGATCCATTTATGGATAAAAGAAAGCTTCAAGGAGTTGGAACTGAAGGAAAATTTGATTTTCTGCCGCAGGATCATCCAGATTTGATCATATCTAAGGTGAAATTTTCTATCAAAAATTTTATGGTTTGATCAGATCTAAGAATTCTAAGATTTGATCATGGTGATTTGATATTAAAAATTAAAATAAAATTAAATCAAATTTAATTTCGAGTATCCGATTGGGTAATCTAATTATCCTGCAATGATCCTAATCATTCCTGAGATTCTAGACGGAGCCATGCATGCACCTGACCTCTACCAGTATCCACTTGGGTAGGATCTATATGTCTTCTCCTTGTGAATCTCTCCTCCAAAGATTAGATCTGAATCTGATCTATAGATTCTTCAAAATAATTTTTGAAGGCAGCCCATCCCTCTTATGAATATCGTCGCAAAGATCCTGAATCTTATGCCAAAAGTTTTGGACTTTCTACTCAGATTTATGCCTAAAATTTTAGGCATATAGAAGTGAGGGAGAGAGAGGATAGAGGGGGTATGGGATATGGTATGGGCAACAGCACTTGGTCATGGAGACTATTTTGTGCAATGATTGCTCTTTGATGTGAGAAAGGTTTTTAATCCCAATGCCACATAGAGTCCCTCTTTGACCAAATAACTAATTTATTCTATCATTGAGACTCTAGGACTTATTCTCCATGTGAAACTACCAGATCCTATCTAGTTTTTTTGCCAAAAGATGATTCAAAAAGTGGGCTCCATGAGTAGATAAGGAAGAGTCCATTGCACCTAGGACTCTTCTCTTAAGAGTTTGATCCAAATCAAACTCTATCAAAACCTAGTCAAAACTCTACCATAAATCATGAAATTTGGCACACCCATAGCATGACTCAAGGCCTATCACATGTCCAAAAACTAGATCAAAATAATTTTTAAAAATTTTTTTAGAAGCATCTAATCAAGTGATCCTTAATTCTCTCAAATAGGTCAACTTTTGACCCTAGTCTAATTGCACTAGGAATGGATTTAATTTCTACAATTAATCTAACCTAGACTAGTTCCAATCAAATGAAAATGAAACCATTCAAGAAATAGAAATGAGTCAAATTAAATTTGACTCGATTGTAATGAATTAAAATTATAGAAGAGAAAGCTAGGCTCAATCATGTGCTAGAATGATTACCTTGAACCTAATTGGATCTAATCCAAATCAAACAAACTGGATTAGCTCAATTGATGATATCTAGATCCAAACCCTTATTTGTATAACTTAGTTAGGTTCAGATCCCTATGGTAATGAAATATGTCATGATCTCTATCGTCAACATCATCAAAATACCTTTCGATGGATCAGAACTTTTTTGTTTCATACAATTAGAATGATCGATCATCAAAATTATTCTAATTACTCCTAAAATCCACCAGTGACACCTAGCAGTATATGGTGGCAACCCATCAAAATTGAAAGCAAACCTCTAGCTGTAGCAACACGTATGATTGGGTTCTTCTATCTCGAGCCCAAATAGGATTAGGGTTAAGGTGAACTCATCAAGCCTAACATCCATCATATGAATTAATCATTTGATTTGAGTTCGATGTGAAATCCTAATAGAAACTCTTTCTATTATCTTCACTCTACCATGGCCATGGGCTTAAGGACTCAATCTCATGATTATCATAGGGCTACTCGTCATCTATCGAGGTAAATAGATCCTCTATTGGTGCAATCCAATTCATATAATGAACATGCTATAGCCAACATATACCTCAAGATTTCGAATGACTAGAAGACCAAGTTATGGTGTAGTCAAACTATAACACCCTCAAGGTGAACTGCTAATGCACCTAAGATCAAAGAATCAGACACACCACTACAACATCATGCCAGTCATCGATGAAAAGGTAGACTTTCTTATCACTGCTCGAGGTGGTCACGCTCAGTGCCTTCATTCTCTAACAAGTATATGTACTCTTACTTCGATGTCTGATAGACTTAAGCTATCCGAGTCAATCCTTCGAGGGTGTGACTATTAGATATATGTGCCCTAGAAGCCAGAATTGGCTGACACTTGTAATACACTTCTAGGGGCAAAATTATAATTTTAACTAAAATCAATAAAATGGGTTATTTTCTATCACATATGTGTATTTAGTGTCTGTGATACATCCTTTGAGTTAATGGTAATGATAATTCATATTTTCAAGAGTTGAAAATTTAAGACATGAATAATCATTATTAACTCATAAAATGCTCCCGACCATAGGATCATCACGAGGATGGTGATTGATCCGGAAGGTTGGTGTACAATCGCTTCTCTTTAGTAGATGAGTCTTGAGTCTATGGTGTGGAGACACCAGAGCGAGAGTACAGGTACTCGTTAGAGAACGAGGGCACTGAGCATGACCACCTCGAGTAGTCATTAGGAAGTCTACCTTCTCGTCAATGACTGACTCGATGCTGCAGTAGTGTGTGTCTGGTTCTTTGACCTGAGGATGCATCGGCAGTTCACCTTGAGGGTGTTATAGTTTGACTACACCATTACTCGGTCTCCTAGCCATATGGAACCCTGAGGTGTATGTTGGCTATAGCATGTTCATTGTAGGAACTGGATTGCATCAAGATGGAATCTATCTACCTCGGTGGTAGAGGAGCAGCCCTATGATGATCATGAGAATCAAGTCCAGAAGCCCATGGCCATGGCAGAGTGAAATAATAGAAAGAGTTTCTATTTAGATTTTCACATTGGACTTGAATCGAATGATTACATCATATGACAGAGAGACTAGGGTTTGACGAGTTCACCTTAACCCTAATCTGATCGGGGCTCAAGATAGAAGAACTTAATCACACAGGTAGCTGCACCAAGAGGTTCGCATTCAGCTCTGATGGGTTGCCACCATATACTGCTAGGTGTCACTGGTGGATTTTGGGAGCAATTAGAATGATTTAGATGATCGATCATTCTAGCTGTTCGAATCAGAAGAGTTCTGATCCATCGAAAGGAGTTTCGATGATGTCGATGATAGAGATCATGACATATCCCATTACCATACAGAACTGAACCTAACTGGGTCACACAAACAAGGGTTTGAATCTGGTGATCATCAATTGAACTGATCTAGTTCAATTGATCTGAATGAGATTCAATTAGGTTCAAGGAAAATCGTGCTAGCACTCGATTGAACCTAACGTTCTTCTTTTACTATCATAAATAAGTTGTCCTGACTGAGCCAAAGGAGTTTGTGCTCAATCAGAGGCCTTCATATGGTCTGACTGGAGGTTGTCCAAGTCAGAAAAGGTTGTCTTATTTTGTAAGACATTACCTGCCATTTTTGGTCACCTGCCATTTCTTGTTCTTTGACTTTGGTCAAAAGTCTACCTTTGACTGGTCAAACGTTGACCATTGACACTTTGACTTTTGACCACATGTCATGCACCTATTGGAGAGCTGGTGGGGGCCTTGTCCCCCTGCCAGAACCTGGCAAGGAGGAAAGGGCGCACGCCAACCCTTGGCGTGTGCCCAAGTTGGAGGCGCCTAGGAGTCCCTGTTGGATAGGACTCCATCTCCTTTTTGGATTCCAATTAGAGTTCTCCTAAGAACCAAGTTTGACTGGTCTTAGGCACCCTCTAAGGAGGAATCCAGGGGACTCTATTTCCACCAATCAGATTTAGATCTGATTTCACAAAGGGTTGTGATTGGTTGGGAAGAAGAGGAGTTGGATCACGCATAGTCTATAAATAAGACCCTGCGCCCAACTCAAAGGAGTATCCAAAAATTCCCACGCCCCAAGGCTGCCTCTCCCCTCCTTCCTCCATGCCAAGTCATCTTCTCCCTCTGCTCTCCACGTCCAAAAGTAGTTTTGGGATCTTGGTTGGTGCGATCCAGATCAAGAGAAAGGCGATCAAAAGCTAGAAGGCTGCGCTGCTGCAAAGGACGACTGCTGATCTTCAAAAGGAGTTTTGAAGATCCTCCAGATCAGATCCAGATCTAATTTTTGGAGATGTGATAGAGAAGAAGAGGATCTCCTAGATCCAACCCTGAGTGGATACCGGTAGAGGCCAGGCACTTGCGTGGCTAGATCCAGAACCTTCCGCTGCTTATCAGGATCATCAACAGGGTAATAGGATTACCCAAATCAAGGTAAATTAAATTTGATTTAATTTATCTTAATTTTATTTTAATTATTAAAATAATAAGAATTAGATCTGAAATATATCAAGATCTGATTAGATCAAAGAAAAATTTTTGAAATATATCTCTTGATCTGATCAGATCTGAACGAACCTGGACCGAAAAATCAGGATTTTCCTTCAACTGGTATCAGAGCCAAGGTTCTAAATTGTTTAGATCTGATTTTAAATTTATTTTAATTAAAAAATAAAGTGATTTTAGATGTCACATGAGATGTGATCAGATCTGAAATCAGAAAAAATTAAAATTAAATGATTTGGATCTAAGATTAGAAAATATGCATGACTAGTTCTAAAATAGAATAGTTCTATAGAATAGTCTTGCATGTTTTTGATTTAATCTGATTAAATCATATTTTAGATCTATTTATTTACTATTTTTTGATATTATAAGTGTATTATAATAACATCTAAAAAATAGCAAATAAAAATTATTTAATTTTAAATATCATATGAGATATGATTGATGCATGTCTAGACTAGTTGTAGAATAGTTCTACATAATTGTCTAGATTAGAATTTATTTTGATTAGATCAATTTAAATCTAATTTTTTAGATTATTATGAGATAATTTAGATCTAAAAATATGCATGATTTGATACATGAGATGTATGCAAAATATGCCATGATTAGATCTAATTTGTATATGAGATATATGATATAGATCTAAAACTGTTTTGTAGTATTACATGTTCCTGATTAAGGCGTTCCTCTTGGCCGTCCGGTCATAAGAACGAAGAAGGGTTTAAAGGCCCTCTCCTTCCCATTCGATGGGGTGTTCTTATGACGTGTAGGGGTGCTGCGTGTTCGTCCTTAATCAGAAACCCAAAACTTACTTTCTGCAAAACCCTAGATCCTGAAACCCTAGGATTTATTGTGCATATTTTGTTTATGAACCCTACTTAATTAAGAATTAAGTTTATGGAATATTAATTAGGTCTAAAATTGAGAATTTTAGATCTAAGACATATTCATAATACTGGGTTCGGGCTTGGGTAGCTCAATTAGGTCTAAGCGGTTGATCAAACCGAATCAAGAGTTGGTTAGATGGGATCAACAATGCTTAAATTGACCAGCCTAATAGGATTAAGTCTGGGTCAAGATCGAGTCACGATCAAGCAAGACCTAATTAGGCTCAGAGGTTAGAGTCTGGATTGTAGGCTAACCCAATTGGTTTCTGACTCAACAATTTGGTGTCTAAGGTAAGTTTGGCACATACGACCGACTGGTTTTTAATTGGAAGCTACTCGACCTGAATGCATTCTTGTACGAGTTAATGGCATATTCCTTCCACCGGTCTCACTTACCTGGCCATATCTGTTGACACAGTTCTGATCTGAGGTGGTCAATAATCCGAGCTAACCCATGCCACTAGGTTAGTCATAATTGTTATGACTATGAGCCAAGTCTAGTTTAATGAGACCTGAATCAATTCTCCCTAAGAAAAGATTAAGTCTGAGGTCTTCCACCATTGTAGATGTGCGGGCCCTTCCCGGGGTTGATTGTTCTCGGCTGGATACAGTGGCTCAGTTGCACCGGGAAAGATGCAACCATGTCTATTAGGCATTGGATGCTATGGGCTGGAGGATGAGTTGGGCTCAATATTTCCGGATACGGTGAGAGACTCAATTAGGAACCCAGTCTATGCAAATGGTGGGTCTGACTTAACTAAGGAGTGGATCAATATTTCGGATACGGTGAGATTCATGAATTAGAGACCAAGTTTGGGTGCACCATGATTAGAGAATCATTGAACAAGAGTTGTTCACTCATTGGCTAACCCATCACCAATAACTGTTAGGTGAGGTGATGAGTCAGTTGGTGAGACCGCACCACCCACTAGAAATCATTAATCATGGAGATTTTTCGCATCTCTACAGAGGGAGTGTAGGGATCCGAGAAAATAGTGGGAGCTAATTTGTTTAAAAATAAAATTCCCTAAACAAATTGGTCAAGTCAATAATTACAGTATCTAACTAGAATCTTTGACTCTCTACAGGAAAATGTCTGCGTCCAACCCATTGGCACGTATCCTGGACACACATAGACTGACTGGACCCAATTATAAAGATTGGCTCAGGAACTACAAAATTATTTTGGGTTCCGAGAAGTTAACCCATGTTATTGGACCAGGACCCTCCCACCTTACCAGCCCGTCCATCCACTGAACAGAGAGCGTCTCTGGAAAAAATGGATAGACGAAGATAATAAGGCCAGATATTACATGTTGGGCTCGATGTCTGATGAGCTCCAGCGCCAACATGAAGATATCGGGACTGCTCGCCAAATGTTGGCTCACCTGCAGGAGATGTTTGGTGAACAGAGTCGCGCAGCCAAATATCAAGTCACGAAATGACTTTTTAAGGCTAAGATGCGTGATGGGCAGTCAGTCCAAGATCACTGTCTGATGCAATGATCAAGGACATGGAAGAGCTTGAGAAGCTCGGTGTGAAGTTAGACTTGGATCTGCAGAACGATATTATTCTGCAATCCTTGACTGATGCATATGGGCAATTCATCATGAATTACCACATGCATAAACTTCAAAATTCCTTGGCCGAATTAATGAATATGCTGGTTACCGCTGAGCTTTCTATGAAAGGTTCTAAAGGCTCAGTTCTTGCTATGGAACGGACTTCTTCCAAAAGAAAGTCTTATGGAAAGAAAAAGAAGTCTGTGAAAAAGCAAGAAGGTGGAAGGATCAAAGAAGAAGAAGGCAGAAGCCGAAGAAGAAAGGCCGATGTCAAAGGAAAAGTGTTTCCATTGCAACAGCGACGGCCATTGGAAGCGGAACTGCCCTACTTACCTGGCCACCCTGAAGAACAAGAAGGAAGGTCCTTCTGGAGGTATGCTCGTTATTGAGTCTAACCTTACGGTTTCTTCTGCATCCAGTTGGGTGCTTGACTCTGGTTCTAGTGCTCATCTGTGCACTTCCATGCAGGGTCTTGAGGATAGCAGGAGGCTGAGGGATGGAGACATGATCCTACGCATCGGTAATGGAGCAAGAGTTGCTGCAGTAGCCGTGGGAACATACCCTCTTCGATTACCATCTGGTTTAGACTTAGTTTTGAAAGACTGTTATTATGTGCCTGCAGCTAGCAGGAATTTGATTTCTGTTTCATGCTTAGCACAAGAAGGCTATGTGATTACCTTCTTTAAGGACCATTGTAACATTCTTTATGAAAGAAATAAAATTGCAAATGGTTTCCTTATTAATGGTCTTTATCAGCTACATATTGATGTACCTGTTCTAACTATCGAGCAAAACGTGAATGCCAAACGACCTAGGGATAGTCCAAACGATAGATATCTATGGCACCTAAGATTAGGTCATATAGCAGAAGATAGGATCAACAAATTGGAGAAAAATGGGCTATTGAGTCCATTGACTTTCGAGTCATATCCAACTTGTGAATCTTGTCTTCAAGGCAAAATGACTAAACTCCCTTTTGTTGGACATGGGGAGAGGGCCACAGATCTCCTTGCCCTAGTACATACTGATGTGTGCGGCCCATTTGATGTGCCGGCTAGAGGCAATTTTGTCTACTTCATTACCTTTACCGATGATCTGTCTAGGTATGGGTATGTGTATCTTATGAGACACAAGTCTGAAGCTTTTGAAAAGTTCAAAGAATTCAGACATGAAGTAGAAAAACAAACTGGAAAAACCCATTAAGGTTCTTCGATCAGATCGAGGAGGTGAATACCTTAGCCGGGAAATTCCTAGACTATCTCAAGGAAAAATGGCATAGTCTCTCAATGGACTCCACCAGGAACACCTCAACTCAACGGGGTTTCAGAATGGAGAAATCGGACTCTATTGGATATGGTTCGATCCATGATGAGCTTCACAGACCTCCCTGATTTTCTTTGGGGACATTCATTGTTAACTTCAATTTATCTACTGAATAGGGTTTCCTCTAAAACCGTTCCTACCACACCGTATGAGATATGGCACGGTAAGAAACCAAGTCTGAGTCATCTCAGAATTTGGGGTTGTCCGGCTCATGTCAAAAGACAACAAGCGGACAAGTTAGAGTTTAGGTCCTTTAGAGCTCGATTCATAGGATATCCTAAAGAGTCATTAGGATACTATTTCTACATTCCAGAAGACCACAATGTGATTGTGAGTCGACATGCCATCTTTCTTGAAAAATAGTTTATTCAAGATAGCGGCATTGGAAAGCAGATTAAGCTTGATGAGAAAGTCTCACAAGTACAACGAGCTAAGGACCAATTGGAACCAAATCAGGTTGAGCCAATAAGAACACTACCTCCTCCACCTCGTAGATCGGAAAGAGTTTTCCGTCCCCCTGAAAGATACTTAGGTATTATTTCAGAGGAAGTAGAGAAAATGTTCCTCATAGGTAATGGTGCTCATGGTGATGATCCCAAAACCTACAACGAGGCGATATCAGATATCGACTCCGAGAAATGGCTAGAGGCAATGCAGTCAGAAATTGACTCGATGCACTCAAACCAAGTCTGGACCTTGGTAGATCCACCAGAAGGTATAGTACCTATTGGGTGTAAATGGATCTTCAAGAGAAAGATTGGTGCAGATGGGAATGTGGAGACATTCAAGGCTAGACTAGTGGCAAAAGGTTATAGTCAACGCGAAGGCATTGACTATCAGGATACCTTTTCCCCAGTGGCTATGCTAAAATCCATCCGCACATTGCTTGCCGTTGCAGCCTATTTCGATTATGAAATATGGCAAATGGACGTGAAAATGGCATTCTTAAATGGATATCTTGAGGAAGATATCTATATGGAACAGCCGCTAGGTTTCACATCCAGTGATACTGATCACAAGGTTTGCAAGCTGCAAAGGTCCATATATGGACTTAAGCAAGCATCTCGGAGCTGGAACACTCATTTCAATGATGTGATCAAAAAGTTTGGTTTCATCAAAAATGAAGAGGAACCATGTGTGTCTTCAAAAAGGGTCAGTGGGAGCGCTGTTGTCTTCCTCGTATTGTACGTGGATGACATCCTCCTTATTGGGAATGATATTCCCATGTTGACATCAGTCAAAATATGGTTGTCCAAGGAATTCTCCATGAAAGACCTAGGTGAAGCATCCTTTATTCTAGGAATTAAGGTCTATAGGGATAGACCGAATAGGATGCTAGGACTTTCACAGAAGATGTACATAGAGGAAGTACTAAAGAGGTTTAGTATGGAAAACTCTAAGAGGGGATTAATACCCTTCAGACATGGTATTCATCTTTCCAAGAAGATGTGCCCTAGCACACCTGAGGAAATAGAACGCATGAGCAAGATCCCTTATGCTTCTGCAATAGGGAGCCTCATGTATGCCATGCTATGTACACGACCTGATATAGCCCATGCTGTGAGTGTCACAAGCAGATATCAGTCAAATCCAGGTGAAGAACACTGGACTTCTGTGAAATGTATCCTTAAGTACTTGAGAAGAACTAAGGATATGATGTTGGTCTTTGGTAACGGAGAACTCCAAGTCCAGGGATACACAGACTCGGATTTCATGTCCGATATAGATGATCGAAAGTCGACATCTGGGAGTTTGTTTGTGTGCAATGGTGGTGCTGTCAGCTGGAAGAGTTTCCAAGCAAACCAGTGATAGCAGATTCCACCATGGAAGCAGAATATATCGCTGCATCAGAGGCTGCGAAGGAAGCATTCTGGTACAAGAAGTTTGCTGCAGAAATTGGAGTAATGCCATCAGATGCCATTCCTCTATACTGCGACAACAATGGCGCCATAGCCCTTGCTAAGGAGCCGAGGTCTCACCAGAAATCCAAGCACATTGAGCGGCGATACCACCTCATCCGCGATTACCTCGAGAAGGGTTACGTCGAGGTCAAGAGAGTCAACTCCACAGATAATGTGGCAGACCCACTTACAAAGCCGTTGGGCCAGCAGAAGATCGAAGCCCACCTTGAGAAGATGGGACTTAGACTTGTAGCCAATTGGCTTTAGGACAAGTGGGAGATTGTTAGATATATGTGCCCTAGAAGCCAGAATTGGCTGACACTTGTAATACACTTCTAGGGGCAAAATTATAATTTTGACTATAATCAATAAAATGGGTTATTTTCTATCACATATGTGTATTTAGTGTCTGTGATACATCCTTTGAGTTAATGGTAATGATAATTCATATTTTCAAGAGTTGAAAATTTAAGACATGAATAATCATTATTAACTCATAAAATGCTCCCGACCATAGGATCATCACGAGGATGGTGATTGATCCGGAAGGTTGGTGTACAATCGCTTCTCTTTAGTAGATGAGTCTTGAGTCTACGGTGTGGAGACACCGGAGCGAGAGTACAGGTACTCGTTAGAGAACGAGGGCACTGAGCGTGACCACCTCGAGTAGTCATTAGGAAGTCTACCTTCTCGTCAATGACTGACTCGATGCTGCAGTAGTGTGTCTGGTTCTTTGACCTGAGGTGCATCGGCAGTTCACCTTGAGGGTGTTATAGTTTGACTACACCATTACTCGGTCTCCTAGCCATATGGAAACCCTGAGGTGTATGTTGGCTATAGCATGTTCATTGTAGGAACTGGATTGCATCAAGATGGAATCTATCTACCTCGGTGGTAGAGGAGCAGCCCTATGATGATCATGAGAATCAAGTCCAGAAGCCCATGGCCATGGCAGAGTGAAATAATAGAAAGAGTTTCTATTTAGATTTTCACATTCGGACTTGAATCGAATGATTACATCATATGACAGAAACTAGGGTTTGACGAGTTCACCTTAACCCTAATCTGATCGGGGCTCAAGATAGAAGAACTTAATCACACAGGTAGCTGCACCAAGAGGTTCGCATTCAGCTCTGATGGGTTGCCACCATATACTGCTAGGTGTCACTGGTGGATTTTGGGAGCAATTAGAATGATTTAGATGATCGATCATTCTAGCTGTTCGAATCAGAAGAGTTCTGATCCATCGAAAGGAGTTTCGATGATGTCGATGATAGAGATCATGACATATCCCATTACCATACAGAACTGAACCTAACTGGGTCACACAAACAAGGGTTTGAATCTGGTGATCATCAATTGAACTGATCCAGTTCAATTGATCTGAATGAGATTCAATTAGGTTCAAGAAAATCGTGCTAGCACTCGATTGAACCTAACGTTCTTCTTTTACTATCATAAATAAGTTGTCCTGACTGAGCCAAAGGAGTTTGTGCTCAATCAGAGGCCTTCACTATGGTCTGACTGGAGGTTGTCCAAGTCAGAAAAGGTTGTCTTATTTTGTAAGACATTACCTGCCATTTTTGGTCACCTGCCATTTCTTCGTTCCTTTGACTTTGGTCAAAAGTCTGACCTTTGACTGGTCAAATGTTGACCATTGACACTTTGACTTTCTGTCCACATGTCATGCACCTATTGGAGAGCTGGTGGGGGCCTTGTCCCCCTGCCAGAACCTGGCAAGGAGGAGGGCGCACGCCACCCTTGGCGTGTGCCCAAGTTGGAGGCGCCTAGGAGTCCCTGTTGGACAAGGGACTCCATCTCCTTTTTGGATTCCAATTAGAGTTCTCCTAAGAACCAAGTTTGACTGGTCTTAGGCACCCTCTAAGGAGGAATCCAGGGGACTCTATTCCCACCAATCAGATTTAGATCTGATTTCACAAAGGGTTGTGATTGGTTGGGAAGAAGAGGAGTTGGATCACGCATAGTCTATAAATAAGACCCTGCGCCCAACTCAAAGGAGTATCTGAAAATTCTCCCATGCCCCAAGGCTGCCTCTCTCCTCCTCCTCCATGCCAAGACCATCTTCTCCCTCTCCTCTCCATGCCCAAAGTAGGTTTAGGATCCAAGTTGGTGCAATCCAGATCGAGAGAAAGGCGACAGAAAGCTAGAAGGCTGCGCTGCTGCAAAGGACAACTGCTGATCTTCAAAAGGAGTTTTGAAGATCCTCCAAATCAGATCCAGTCTGAGTGGATACCGATAGAGGCCAAGCACTTGCATGGCTAGATCTAGAACCTTTCACTACTTACAGGATCATCAATAGGTAATAGGATTATCCTACGTTAAGGTAAATTAAATTTGATTTAATTTATCTAAATTTATTTTAATTATTAAAATAATTAAGATTAGATCTGAAATATTCTAGATCTGATCTGGATCAAAGAAAAAAAATTTTGAAATATATCTCTCGATCCAATCAGATCTGAACGAACCTGGTCCGAAAAATCAAGATTTCCCTTCATGGATCATAGACACTTTAAAAACACCCTATGAGAGAAAATAACTTTTTTATTAATTTATAATCAAAATTATAAAATTATCTTTAGAAATGTATTACAAGTGCCAGCCAATCTGGCTTATAGGGCATACATCTAACAAACTCTGACTTAACCTAAAGCCAATTAGCTACAAATCTAAGTCTCATCTTTTCACGATGGACTTCGATCTTCTACTGGCTCAATGGCTTTGTCAGTGGGTCAGCTGCATTGTCTGCGGTGTTGACTCTCTTAACCTTGATGTATTCCTTCTTGAGGTGATTACGGATGAGGTGGTATCACCGCTCGATGTGCTTGGTTTTCTGGTGAGACCTCGGCTCCTTAGCAAGGGCTATGGCATCATTGTTGTCACAGTATAGAGGGACAGCATCTGATGGCATCACTCCAAGCTCTGTGGCAAATTTTTTATACCAAAATGCCTCCTTTATAGCCTCCAACATAGCGATGTACTCTACTTCCATGGTGGAGTCTACTATCACCGTTTGCTTGAAACTCTTCGAACTAACAGCTCCACCATTACAAATAAACAAACTTTCAGATGTTGACTTTCGATCATCTATATTGGACATAAAATCCGAGTTTGTATATCCCTGAACCTAGAGTTCTTCATTACCAAAAATTAGAAACATATCTTTAGTCCTTCTTAAGTACTTAAGGATACGTTTCACAGAAGTCCAGTTCCCTTTGCCTTGATTCAACCGATACCTGCTTGTGACACTCGTAGCATGGGCAATATCAGGTCGTGTACATAGCATGACATACATGAGGCTCCCTATTATCGAAGCATAAGGGATCTTGCTCATGCATTCAATCTCCTCAGGTATACTAGGGCACATCTTCTTGGAGAGCTGAATGCCATGTCTAAAAGGTACTAAACCCCTCTTGGAGTTTTCCATGCTAAACATCTTCAGCACCTCATCTATGTATATTTTCTGTGAGAGACCCAGCATCCTATTTGGTCTATCCCTATAAACCTTAATTTCTAGAATAAATGATGCCTCTCCTAGATCTTTCATACAGAACTCCTTAGATAACTATATTTTGACTATAGTCAACATGGGAATATCATACTCAATTAGGAGGATATCATCAACGTACAGTACGAGAAAGACAACAGCACTCCCACTGATCTTTTTGAAAACATAGGGCTCCTGCACATTCTTGATGAATCCAAATGATTTGATTACATCATTGAAATAAGCATTTCAGCTCCAAGATGCTTGCTTAAGTCTATATATGGACCTTTGCAGCATGCATACATTATGATCATCATCACTAGATGTGAAATCTAGCGGCTATTCCATATAAATATCTTCCTCAAGATATCCATTTAAGAATGCCATTTTTACATCCATTTATCATATTTCATAATCAAAATAGACTGCAACAGCAAGCAATGTGTGGATGGATTTGAACTTGATTATTGGCAAAAAAGTATCCTGATAGTCAATGCCTTCGCATTGACTATACCCTTTCGTCATGAGCCTTGCTTTGAATGTCTCTATATTTCTATCGATACCTATCTTTCTCTTGAAGATTCATTTACATCCAATAGATACTATACCTTTAGGTGGATCTACTAAAGTCCAAATTTGGTTCAAACACATTGAGTCAATCTCTGACTTTATTGCTTCTAACTATTTCTCAGAGTCGATATCTTTTATCATCTCGTCATAGATTTTGGGATCATCACCATGAACCCCATTTCTTATGAGGAATATTTTCTCTACGTCTTCTAAGATAGTACCTAAATGCCTTTCAGGAGGATGAAAAATTCTACTTGCTCTACGAGGTGGAGGAGATAGTGTCTGGGTTGGCTCAATCTGATTGGGTTCTGTAGGTTTCTTAGCTCATTTTTCATCGAAGACTTTCTTCTCGAGTCTAATCTATCTTCCAATGCCATCATCTTGAATAAATTATTTTTCAAGAAAGATGGTATGTCGACTCACAATCACATTATGATCTTTTGGAAGGTAGAAACAATATCCTAATGACTCTTTAGGATATCCAATAAACTAAACTCTAAAGAATCTAGACTCTAATTTATCTGCTTATTATCTCTTGACATGAGCTGGATAATCCCAAATTTTAAGATGACTCAGACTTGATTTCTTATCATGTCATATCTCATACGGTGTGATAGGAATAATTTTAGAGAAAATCCTATTCAGTAAATATATAGCGATCATCAGACTATGTCCCCAAAGAAACTCAGGAAGATCCATAAAATTCATCATAGATTAGACCATATCTAATAGAGTCTGATTTCTTCATTCTAAAACTCCATTGAGTTGAGATATTCTAGGTGGAGTTCATTGTGAGGCTATGCCATTATCCTTAAGATAGTCTAGAAATTTTAGACTAAGGTATTTGCCTCCTCGATCTAATCGAAGAATCTTAATGAGTTTTTTTGTTTGTTTTTCTACTTTGAGTCTAAATTTCTTGAACCTTTCAAAGGCTTCAGACTTATGTCGCATCAAATACACATACCCATACCAAGATAGATCATTGATAGAGGTGATGAAGTAGACATAATTATCTCTGACCTGCACATCAAATGGACCGTATACATCAATATGTACTAGGACAAGTAGGTCTATGTCCCTTTCCCCATGTCCTATAAAAGGAAGCTTGGTCATTTTGCCATGAAGGCATGATTTATAAATTGGATATGACTCGAAAGTTAACGGACTCAATAGCTCGAATTTCTCCAATTTGTTAACCTTGTCTTCAACTATACAACCTAGCCTAAGGTACCAAAGATACCTATTATTTAGACTATACTTAGGTTATTTTGATCCTATGACATTTACATTTTGCTCGATATTAACAACAAAAACATCAATATGTGACTAATAGAGATCATTTATAAGAAAATCACTTACAATTTTATTTCTTTTATGAGGATTTATGGTGCTCCCAAGCCTTAGAAGGCCACGAGAGGAGTCAGGGTGTTGGCTCCAAGGATTTTAGGGTCTTGGTTGGTACTTCAAAGACCTGGGACATAAGGTGAAGCAAGGAACTAAAGTCGAAGAATCAAGACTGTAGAAAGAAGATTTTCTAGAGATTAGCCGGCTCAGTCCAAAACTGGGTTGGTTAAATCTCAATGCATAGGCAAAATAGAGAGTTCCATGTTCGGGACTGCTGGCATGGCACAGAACTGGGCCAGCTCAGTTTCAGACTGAGCCGACCTAGTGGAACTTAGCCAGCTCAATGCTGAGATGGAGCTAGCTTAGTGCGCGGGCAAAGTTATGTGAGGGTCTATTTTGGGCTAGGGTCTGGGTTGATTCTAGGGGTCTTAAGGCCTAGTTTAAGAGGTCTTAAGGGGGCTAATTCATGTATGGGTTGGGTCTAGATCCAGAAGATGAGAGCATGGAAGACATGGGTGTACATGGGCTCAGTGAGTGCTTTCATATATTGGGTTAGCCGAAGAGTTTTTTAGTCGGGCCTAATGGCTATGTATAAATACATAGGTTGTATTAGGATTTTATAAAGACTGTGAATGCTATGGAATACAGACCTTTTCTTCCTCAACTCTCTTCTTCTCTTCTCTCTAGAGTTGCCGTCGTAGGGTTCTTGAAGAAGCCCTAGAGAAGGGGGCATCTCCCTCAAGCCCAAGGATGGAGGCGCCCCATCATAGATTTAGGTGGAGGATCGATGGTTTGCTATCCATAGAGAATGTCACAGATTTCTTTAGGTCTATTCTAAAGATTAGGAGCTTCCACAACATAATATCGGTGCTTGTGATATCAAGGATGATTGGCATTCGAGCAATATTATAGGTCTACAATTTGGTATCAGAGCTAGGTGATGTCTGAAATATTATGGATGATAATATGATATCAGAGCTAGATTTTAGAGCCCGATGGTGCATGGAAGAAGCCAAGTTTTAGAGCCTGATGGTGCATAGAAGTAAAGGAGAAGTCGTACAAGGTGAAATCAAAAATCTGCATAAGGATTCCATGGTTTGTCTTAAGTCTACCTTGTTGTTGCTGTGGTTTGGCCAACTGAGAGCAGTGGGTTGAAGGTGGACGTTGAGAGGATTAACTAAAAGGGATTTTCTCAGGGTGGAAGGATTTGGTGCATGATTTGTTGATCGATCTTGATGGAAAGATTGGGGTATATGACGGTTACGTGACAAGTAGGAAGCATTGGAGTGCTGTAGTAGCTCTTCCCTGGACATGCAGGGCTGAGAGAGGCTCGATAATATAGCAGTCGAGGGAGGTATCTCAGTAGAGAGCATCAAGATTTTTTAGGAAGATGGACAATGTAGGACTGTTGAAGAGAGATTTACCAAGGGGTAATGATTGAAGTAAGGCTGAAGAGGCGACTATACATCCTTTGATGTTAGAAAAGCGGGAAAGTAGTCGAAGATATATTCAGTGGTTCGATCAGAGCATAAATTTATAAAGCCTTGGGAGTGATGGAGATGGATGATCTATGGAGGTCCAGCAGGTTTGAGCTAGGTGGCTGTAGAGCGGCATAGGGATGAGTCAGGGAGTGCTGAAGTGCTGCAAGAGTGCTTCCCTATAGGCATGAGGCTGAGAGAGGCTTGGTGGTGCAGCAACCGAGGAGTGTATCTAAGTAGAGAATGTTAGTGGTACCTCAGGGAGACTGAGTGTAGGTCTTAGGAAGAGTCAGGGGGTCTCGGAGAATGTCAGGAGGTCTCTAGCAGTCGGAAGGATCATGGATCAGATTTCTTCTGTAGGAGCACTAGGAAGAGTCATGGTTCAGGTGGAGGATAGTTCTCTGAGCGTAACTAAAGCAATGGCTGGTGTAGGGATAGAAGAGAAGGACTAGGGTGGAATTTCCTAGGATTCAATCGCTAGTTTTAGAAGAATTGGATGAGCTTTTAGGTTTTGGAGGTGCCCACGGGTTGTGAAGGTATTCGAGATGGCTTCAAAAAGGGCCGCGGAGTGCAGAGTATTCAAAGAGGTAGTGATGATGTTCGAGGTGCAGCGGTAGGCTCGACAGTGCAGCATTAAGTGGTTGGCCTCAAGGGACTCAAGCATAGAGTCGATTTCTATGGCATCAGGTGGACTTCAGATATAGGTGGAGCTTCGTAGTGGTAGCTTCACAAGTGAAGAAAAAATTTTGCATGAGTTCAAAGTGCCGGTGATGCACAATTTCAGGTGGAGCAGCACATGCAGGTGGACAAACATAGCTCTAAGGTGATCGTGTCAGGTGGTATATCATGTGCTAGTGCAAAAATGCTATAGGTTCTTCAGAAAAGTCCAAAGAAAGTGATGCAGCTGCTAAGCAGAAGGGATCCTATAATTTCAAGGTGGTGCCAAGAAGTAAGCATAGGTCTTCAGCGGTGGAGGCGGTCATCCCAAAGGCCTCAAGGATGCACAACAGTGGAAGAGGATTGGCAGACGTGATGTTTGCATAGGTGCTGTCGAGTGTGTAGGGATAGTGGGATCATGCAGGAGGACATTGTCGAGGGTTTTGCCATGGCTTGGGGCACCAAGATGAAGATTGTTAGGATTTATGGTGCTCCCAAGCCTTGGGAGGCCACGGAAGGAGTCAGGATGTTGGCTTCGAGGATTTTAGGGGCTTGGTTGGTGCTTCGGAGACCTGGGACATAAGGTGAAGTAAGGAACCAAAGTTGGAGAATCAAGACTACAAAAAGGAGGTTTTTTCTAGGTTAGTTGACTCAGTCCAAAACTGGGTTGGCTAAGTCTCAGTGCATAGGCAAAATACAGAGCTGTGCATTCGGGATTGCTGACACGGCATAGAACTAGGCCAGCTCAGTTTCAGAATGAGCTGACCCAGTGGAACTTAGCCGGCTCAGTGCGCGGGCAGAGTTACATGAGGGTCTATTTTGGGTTAGGGTCTGGGTTGATCCTAGGGATCTTAAGGCCTAGTTTGAGAGGTCTTAAGCGGGCTAATTCATGTATGGATCGAGTCTAGATCCAGAGGATAAGAGCATGCGTGATATAGGTGTATATGGGCTCAGTTAGTGCTTCATGTATTGGGTTAGCCGGAGAGTTTTTTGGTCAAGCCTAATGGCTATGTATAAATACATAGGTTGTATTAGGGTTTCATAAAGACCATGAATACTATGGAATACAGACCTTTTCTTTCTCAACTCTCTTCTTCTCTTCTCTCTAGAGTCGCCGCCCTAGGATTCTTGAAGAAGCCCTAGAGAAGGGGGCACTCCCTCAAGCCTAAGAAGGGAGGCACCCCATCATAGATTTAGGTGGAGGATCGATGGTTTGCTGCCCATAGAGAATGTCATAGGTTCTTTCAGGTCCATGCTAAAGATCAGAAGCTTCCGTAACATGATATCGATGCTTGTGATGTCAAGGATGATTGGCGTTCGAGCGATATCATGGATCCACAATTTGGTTCAGAGCTAGATGATGCCTAGAATATTGTGGACGACAATATTTTTCATAAAGAATATTACAATGGTCCTTAACAAAACTAATTACATAGCCTTCTTATGCTAAACGTGAAATAAAAATTAAATTCTTGCTTGCTGCAGGCATATAAAAATAATCTCTAAGAATTAAATCTAATCCTGATGGTAATCAAAGAGGGTAGGTTCCCATGGCCATAGGAGTAACTCTTGCTCCATTTTCGATGCACAGGGTCATCTCACTATCCCTCAGCCTCCTGCTATCTTCAAGACCCTACATAGAAGTGCATAAATGAGCACTAGAACTAGAGTCAAGCACCCAACTGGATGCAGAAGAAAATGTAAGGTTAGATTCTATAGCAAGCATACCTCCAGAAGGACCTACCTCCTTCTTGCTCTTCTGGCTAGCCAAGTAAGAAGGGTAGTTCCACTTTTAGTGGCCATCTATATTGCAATGAAAACCTTTTTTTCTTGTTAGCAGCCTTCTTTGGCTCTGCTTTTTTCTTCTTCCCACATTCCATCTTCTACTTTTTCACGGTCTTCTTCTTCTTTCCAAAAGATTTTCTTTTGGAAGAAGTCCACTCCACAGCAAGCATAGAGCCCTTTGAACCTTTTATAGAGAGCTCAGTAGTAACCAGCATATTCATAAGTTCAGTTAAGGTATTTTGAAGTTTATGTATATGGTAGTTCATGATGAACTGCCCATACGCATCAGTCAAAGGCTATAGAATTATATCAATATGTAGGTCCTGATCTAACTTAACACCGAGATTCTCAAGCTCTTCTAAGTCCTTGATCAATAGATAATAATTTTGGATCGACTGCCCATCACGCATCTAAGCCATAAAAAGTCTTTTAGTGTCATGATATTCAGCTGCACGATTCTATTCACCAAACAACTCTTGTAGATGAGCCAATATTTGATGGCTAGTCATAATGTCTTCATGATGGTGCTGGAGCTCATCAGACATCGAGCCCAATATTTAATACCTAATTTTGTTATCTTCATCCATCAATTTTTTTAGAGATGCTCTTTAATCAATGGACGGACGTGCTGGTAAAGTGGAAGGATCATATTCCAACACATGAGTCAACTTCTTAGAATCCAAAACTATTTTGAAGTTTCAGAGCCAATCCTTGTAGTTAGATCCGATCAGTCTATGGGTGTCCAGGATACAGGGTAGTGGATTGGACACAGATATTTTTCTATAGAGAGTCAAAGTTTTTAGTTAGATTTTGTAATTAGACTTAACCAATTTGTTTAGGGATTTCATTTTTAAATAAATTAGGCTCCCACTATTTACTTGGATTCCTACACTTTCTTAGCAAAAATGTGAAAATCTCCATGATTATTGATTTTTAGTGGGTGGTGTGGTCCCACCAACTGGCTCACATCCTCACTTAATAGTTATTGGTGATAGATCAACTGATGAGTGCACAACTCTTGTCCAATGATTCTCTAATTATGGTGTACCAAAACCTAATCTCTAATTTATAAAGCTAACCATGCTCGAAATATTGCTCCACTCCTTAATTAAGTCAGATCTATCATTTGCATGAATTGGATTCCTGATTGGATCTCTTACCGTATCTAGAATATTGAGCCCAACCCATTCTCCAATCTGTAGCATCCAATGCCTAATAAATATGATTGCATCTTTTTGGTGCAACTGAGCCACTATATCCAGTCGAGAATAATCAACCTTGGAAAGGGCCCATACATCTACAATGGTAGAAGACCTTAGACTTAATATTTTTTTAGAAAGATTTAATTTAGATCTCTTTAAACTTAACTTGACTTAGCCATAACAATTATGACTAACCTAGTGGCATGGGTTGGCTTGAATTATTAGCCATCTTAAATCAAAACTGGATTGACACAAATGGCCAGATAAGTGAGACTAGTGAAAGGGATATGTCATTAACTCCATAAGAATGCATTCAAGTTGAGTAGCTCCCAATTAAAAATTAGTCGATCATATCTTCCAAACTTATCTTAGATACCAAATTATCGAATCAGAGCCAATCGGATTAGCCTACAATCCAAGCTCAAACCATGGAACCAAATTACATCTTAACTTGATCAGTTATATCTCAATATGATTCAATCTTGACCCAGACTTAATCCTATTATGTTGGTCAATTCTAAGCTTTCTTTGATCCCACCTAATGAACTCTTGATTTGGTTTGATCAACCACTAGACCTAATTGAGCTATCCAAGCTCGAACCTAATTTTATGAAGATGTCTTAGATCTAAAAATTCATAACTTTTAGATCTAATTAATTTTATTATCTTAATTCTTAATTAAGTTTTGGATTCATGAACAAAATATGTAGCAAAATCCTAAGATTTCAGGATCTAGGATCTTACAGAAAATAAATTCTGATTTCTAATTAAGAATGAATGCAGCACCCCTACACATCATATGAACACCCCATCCAATGGGAGGAGAGGGTTTTTATATCCTACTTTGTTCTTATGATCAGACGACCAAGGAGAACATCTTAATCAAAAATATTTTTTCAAAAATAAAAAAGGTTAGATCTAAATCATATATCACATATATAATCAAAGATCTAACCTATACATGCCATGCATACATCTCCTGTATCATAACTCAATCAACCATGTATGCTTTTAGATCTAAAATATCATATATTAAATCTAAAAAGATAAAATTTTAAATTTAATCATATCAAAAATAAAATAATTCTAGATAGTTTATAGAACTATTCTATAACTAGCATAAGCATACATCTTTTATATCTCATATTAATAAATTAAAAATTAAAAACTATATTTTTTATTTTTTAGATCTGATTATAATAATTATAATATCAAAAAAATAAAAATAAAATAGAATTAAAATTATATTTAATCAAATTAGTAATATGATCATACTAGACCGCATATAGAACTATTCTATTCCTAGTCTAGTCATGCATCTCATATATTATAGATCTAAATCATATAATTTTTAATTTTTTGATTTCAGATCTAATAACATCTAATGTAACATCTAAAATTCTTCAATATTAAATCATAAATAAAAATTAAATTAGATCTAAAATAGATCTGAAGAACTATTAATCTGGCTCTAATACTAGTTAAAGGAAAATCTGATTTTCTACCATAGGATCGTCTAGATCTGATCAAATTTGAGATAGAATATTTTATAAAAATTTCTATGATCAGATCAGATCTAAGAGTTCTTAGATTTAATCATGATGATTTAATATTAAAAATTAAAATAAAATTAAATCCAGATCTGATCAGATCTAAGAGTTCTTAGATTTAATCATGATGATTTAATATTAAAAATTAAAATAAAATTAAATTAGATTTAATTTTAAGTACTTGATTAGATAATCTAATTATCTCGCGATGATCCTGATCGTTGCTGAGGTTCTGGAAGGAGCCATGCATGCACCTAGCCTCATCGATATCTACTCGAATAAGATCTAAATGTCTTCTCCTCATGAATCTCTTCTTCAAAGATCAAATCTGAATCTGATCTATAGATCCTTCAAAATAATTTTTGAAGGCAGCCCATCCATCTAACGAGCACCATCGTGTAGATCCTGAATCTTGTGCCAAAAGCTTTGGACCTTCTACTCAGATTGTGCCTAACTTTTTAGGTGTGCAGAAAAGAGGAAGAGAGAGGATAAAGGGGGTGTGGGATATGGTATGGATGATACCACTTGGGCATGGAGACTATTTTGTGTGATGATTGCTCTTTGACGTGAGAAAGGTTTTTAATCCCAATGCCACATAGAGTTCCCCTTTAACCAAATTACTAATTTATTTTATCATTGGGACTCTAGAACTTATTCTCCACATGAAACCATCGGATCTTATCTAGTTTTGTCACCAAAAAATGATTCAAAATGTGGGTGACATTAGTAGATAATGAAGAATCCATTATGCCTAGGACTCTTCCCTCAAGAGTTTGATCTAAATCAAACTCTATCAAAACCTAGTCAAAGTTCTACCATAAATCATGAAATTTGGCACACTCATATCATGACATGAGCCCTATCATATACCCAAAAATTAGATCAAAATGATTTCTAAAAAATTTTTTAGAAGCATCTGATCAAGTAATCCTCAATTCTCTCAAATAGGTCAACTTTTGACCCTAGTCCAATTGCACAAGGAATGTCTTTAATTTCTACAATTAGTCTAACATAGACTAGTTTTAGTTAGATAAAAATAAACTCATTTAAGATATAAAAATGAGTCAAATTAAATTTGACCTATTACAACGAATTAGAAAGATTATAGAAGGAGAAAGCCAGGCTCAATCGTATACTAGCATGATTACCTTGAACTTGATTGGATCTAATCCAAATCAATCAAACTGGGTTAGCTCCATTGATGATATCCAAATTCAAATCCTTATTTGTATGATCTAGTTAGGTTCAGTTTCATATGGTAATGAGATATGTCACGATCTATATCATCTACATCATTGAAATATCTTTCGATGGACTAGAACTTGTTTGTTTCATATAATTAGAATGATCGATCATCAAAATCATTCTAATTGCTTCCAAAATCTATCAATGACATCTAACAGTATATAGTAGCAATCCATCAGAGCTGAAAGTGAACCTCTCAATGCAGCTACCTATGTGATTGGGTTCTTCTATCTTGAGCCCCAACAGGATTAGGGTTTAGATGAACTCATCAAACCCAACATCCATCATATGAAATTTGATTCGAGTTCGATATGAAATGCTAATAGAAACTCTTTCTATCATCTTCACCCTACCATGGCCATGTGCTTAAGAACTCAATCTCATGATTATCATAGGGCTACTACTCATCTATCGAGGTAGATAGATCCTCTATTGGGATAATCCAATTTCTACAATGAACAAACTATAGCCAATATACATCTCAATATTTCAAATGGCTAGAAGATCAAGTTATAGTGTAATCAAACTATAACACCCTCAAGGTGAATTTTCAATGCACCTCAGATCAAAAAATCAGACACACCACTGCAGCATCGAGCTAGCCATCGACGAGAAGATAGACTTTCTTATGATTGCTCGAGGTGGTCATGCTCAGTGCCCTCATTCTGTAATGAGTATCTATACTCTTGCTCCGGTGTGTCCACATCATAGACTCAAGATACATCTATCCTAAGAAAGTGATTGTGCACCAACCTTCTGGATTGATTATCATCCTCATGATGATCCTATGATCAGGAGTAGTTTATGAGTTAATTATAAAAATTCATATCTTAAATTTTTAACTCTTGAAAATATGAATTATCATTACTATTAACTTAAAGGATGTATTACAGATACTTTTAATACACACTATGATAGAAAATAATTCTTTTATTAATTTATAATAGAATTATAAAATTATCCTTAAAAGTGTATTACAAGTGTCAGCCAATCTGGCTTCCAGGACACACATATAACAAGAATATCCACTTTGATATTACAGTCAAAGAGTTTGGCTTCATCAAGAATGTAGATGAACCATATGTGTACAAGAAGACTAGTGGGAGTGCCATAGTTTTCTTAGTTTTGTATGTAGATGACATACTTTTCATTGGAAATGATTTCCCAATGTTACAATCGATCATATTATGGCTAGCAAATAATTTTTCTATGAAAGACTTAGGAAAAGCATCCTATATACTTGAATAAAAATCTATAGAGAGATCTAAGAGGATGCTAGGCTTGTTCTAGTTTAGGTACATTGACTTAATACTGAAAAGTTTTTGTATGAATGGAAGTAAAAGAGGTTACTTATCCATGAGTCAAGGCATACATCTCTCTAAGAAGATGTCTCTTAAGACACCTAAAGAGAGAAATAAAATGAGTTCTATTCCTTATTCTTCGACTGTAGGATTAGTAATGTATGCCATGTTATGTACCAGGCCTGATGTTGCTTATATATTAGGCATAGCTAGTAGGTTTCAGGTTGATCCTAAAGAGGATCATTGGAAAGCTATAAAAACTATTCTTAAGTACATAAGAAGAACTAAGAACATTTTTTTGATATATGGTGGATCTGATCTCAAACTAGAAAGGTATTCCGACTCTAGTTTTCAATCAGACCCAGATGATAGCAAATCCATTTTAGGGTATGTCTTTACTCTGATTGGAGTAGTGAGTTGGAAGAGTACCAAGTAGCCAACTATAGCTGACTCAACCACTGAGGTAGAGTGCATAGCTGCAAGTGAAGAAGCCAAGAAAGCTGTTTGAATGAAAAAGTTTATCACTGAATTGGATGTTATTTTTGAGATTGAGAATCTAGTACTACTTTACTGTGACAATACCGGAGCGATTGCTCAAGCAAAGAAACCAAGGTCTTATCATAAATCTAAGAATATTCTGAGATGCTTCAATCTCATTCATGAAATAATCGAGAGACAAAATGTTGTCATTGAATGAGTAGATACAAAGAACAACATAGTAGACTCATTCATTAAGTCTTTGCCGCAGCAGTAGTTCGATCGCCACCTTGATTGTATGGGGTTAAAATTTAAGGACGATTGGCTCTAGTGCAAGTGGGGATTGAAAGAAATATGCCCTATAAGCCAATCAAAATATGTATTTTAATAGGTTATTCTTTTATCTTCCAGATTCATGTAATGATATTTTGAATCAATAAAGATATTTATTTCATCATATGCTACATCTTAATTATTTATTTTTAAGATTATGATGAACTTCATAAATTAGGGCTATGGTTGTAGGGTTATGATGAGATCATACTAGTGAGATCTAAAATCTTAAAACCCTAATTTTAAATATTCCTAGTTGATGGTGAAGGAAATCGAGCAGGATTTATAGCATGCAATTCAAAACTTTTTCGAAATTCTATAGCAGTGGAAGCTAAAATTAATTTAAAATTAATTTATTGTATGCATTGATCTAATCAATAAAATTCTACTTAGGATCTAGACATGCAAATATGTAATTAAAAAATTTTAAATGCGATCGATCAGCAAATCACATTTGCTGATCGATTAGTGTTTCATAAACAACACCTTTATGTGGGTAGCTAATCTCCATGATCTAAATCCAATAGAAAAAGATCTGGCATCATGCTGCAGCCGCACACTTGTCCAACCTCTATGGTTGATCCACATAGAGCCCCTGGTTCCAACCAGCTCCACTGGAGTGCTAGCTCCTCGCTAGGGCCCTTGATGGCTAATCTCGATCGATCCAATCAATCATCTTTCTTCTAATCTTTTAAATGTAGATGTTGTGCTTTAGAGGATGATGAGGTGGTTTCCAAAATTTGGTGGTGATCGGACACTCACGGTACTCTATCTCTCCATCCAAACCTAGAAATCTAAATCTAGGGTTTCACATACCTAGAAAATCCTGATGCCCAAAAATCTTTTCATGCCCATTCTCAGATCAATTTTTCCATGAAATAAATTTTCATGCATTGTGGGACTCTCCCTTTATCGTATGCCCAATCAAAAAAAAAATTTCTTTTTAAATAGGCAACCAAAAAAGAAAAATAAAAGACCGAGGCATGAGAAGAAAGTAGGCATAGGATTCCTATTCTCTCTCAGTGGAATTTCCACATTCAAAATGGCACCCCCTCTCTCTAGTTTTCTTTCTCACAAAAACTCTTCCTTCCCTCACATACACAAAAAATTCCTTCATAAAAAGAGTGACCATAACATGGAAAATACGCATGGAAGGGGATTCTTGGAGGTTGAACTTGTTTCAACCTCCCATTCAAATTCAAATTTAAATGAATCCTTATCTACTTCCAATCACCACTTTTAGGTGGGTGACAAGCAAAAGGACTCTCCTTCTATGCCCACTCTAAAAAATTCCATGAAAAAAAAAATTCATAACATTTTATGGGGCATGGAGAAAAGGATAAGAATGAGAGGTGGTTCCAACAAAACTAGTGGAATTCAAAATTCAACTAGGTTTGAACTGATCCAATGCTTAGACCAGGTCAAATGTAGATAAGATAGGAGGCATAGAAAACATCAAGGCATGAGAAACTCTCATGCAAAATTTGAAATTGCATGAGATAGAGAGGCATGGTCAAAGTAGGAAAATAGGGAGAAGTAATTCAAATTTCAAAAATCATTTGAATTAATCCAAATTGATTTCAACCAAACCAAATATTCCAGACCCAATTAGACAGGATCAAACCTAACCAAATTAGGCTTAACTCAATCTAATTAAAATCTAATTACTTAGGTTCAGGTCCTGATCAAACTAGGATCAATCTCCCTTAGCGATTAGGTCAACTCAAGACCTAATTGGGGGAAATCCAATCATATCCAATTTGATCGAACTTGATTGAATCCTCATTGCTCAATCAAATTGAGCTAATTAGCAATTAAATTGCTAATTAATCCTTCAATATATTAAAAATTATGTTCCAAAGTCAATCATCAGTCTGTTGATGATTGAGCTATTTTATAATTATAATTAATTTATTAATTAATAAAAATATTTTGGTATTTTTTCATCATAAGTTTAAATCTTCTAATGAACTCTATTATTGTGATGAAGTTTTTAGGATTGTTTAGTTTTGATAAAGAGAGAATTTATCAGTTAGTCTTTAAATTAGTTCACGACCAAATGATAGGCTGTTAATTAGGACAACAGCGTCTATCGAGCATAGGTCGCTATATGCCATATAGGTTGGTTGTCCTCTTAACAAAAAAATATGGAGACACTGGTATAGCATATAGGTGAGATGTATGGGTACATCGTCATTGAACGTGACCAACTCCAGAGCATTCTACTGTCGAGAATGTCTCTGATGGGATATAGGTATAAGTATCCCTTAGACTTGAGATCACCTTAGTGACTTGCAAGCAATTCACTGTGCTTTGGAACTGGACTAACTAAATTTCTAATTCAACAACAGAAGGCTTCTGGGCACAGTCAAGTACTTGCAAAGTTGGAGGGTGATCAAGATGGAATTGACCACTCAAAGAGTTGGAGAAGAATGTATCACTGTATTTCAATATAGCAAAATCTTGGCCAAGGTAATCCATCAGATGGATTTTATATTTTGAAATACAATGTGGACAACCTAATTAGAGTTAATAGTTGAACTCTAAGGTGTCCTACGAGCATTGTGGTCAAAGAGATGAATTATATGAAAACTATATCCGCATGGGTTCTAAGGATGGTGTTCTACATGTTCGACCTATCCGACCGTCGGGATCATTGCTAGATGGTCACTTCGATTGGTACAAAAATTTATTCCTTTGCTACCGACTTAGGTTCGAACCTATGAGGTCACACACATTAGAGCTTATGATCTAATGGATGATTGATCAATGAAGAATCATTCTAGAGTTAAACGATCAATACGATTGGTGTTTAACTTAGTGCAAGTGTTGCAAAAGGATCGATTAGCAATTGGATTGCTAATTGATTTAATTTGATTAATGCAATAGGCTGAGATTAAGTTTAATTAAATATAATTTAATTAGATTTGATTTGAGCTTGATTGGATCAAGTCCAATTGGTTTATTGGATAAGCCAAGTGCAAGGAAGAACTAGTCCTAGTCTTACTAGGACTCGAATTAACCTAATTTTCTAATTTGATTAAAAAATAAATTAGAATTAAATCTTATTTAATTTAATTTAATTAAGTCCTTAAATGGGATAGGGTCTTTTTTAATTGGATTGGTTTAATCTTGATTTTATTTGGTTAAAAGATCTTGTTTGACCAAGTCAAAACAGGAGTCCTAGTATGACTAGCACTCCCTATCACTTGCAAAACTTAATCCTCATGCCCCATGCCCTTTTTTTATTTTGTTTCTTACATGAAAATTCTCCACTCCTATGGCTTCTCACACCCTCTTTCTCTCCTCCTTTTCTCATAAGGCAATTTGTTGGAAGACCAAGTCAAAAAAGAAGTTAGTTTTGCTTAGAATTCTATGAGATAGAATCCTTATTGACCAAAACACCATCCCTTGAGTGCCATCCTCTTTTTTAATTAATTATTCTCTTATTCTATGAAAATAATCTTTTTTTTTGTGTGCCCTCCCTTGCTGGTCCATGCCAATAATTATGGAGGAGGCACCCAAGAGTTAGGCTCCCCATCAACTTCCCATGTTTAGACATTCCTAGTCTAGGATTTTGATCTAACTTGGACTCTTCTTTTTTTCTATTTATTGGATGAATTTTATTCTAATTTTTTTGTTAAATATAGACCTTTGGAAGAGGTTTGGGATGTGCAGAAATTAGAGAAAGAGGGTCCTTGGGCGTGGCAGTTCCATAGGCACGAAACTAGGTGTCTAGGTGAGAGAAAAGAGAAGAAGAAAAGGATCTTCTTCTAGGGATATTTCATTTTCAATCTCTCCTCCTTTTTTTCTGAGTTTTTTCTAAGAGAATCTCACATCAGTAAACTATCATCTTCCTTCTCATATTTTGGAGAGTTTAAACTTTGAAGAAGAAAGCATCGGATCGACTGTCGAAGAAGGATCAGCACAGTACTAGCATGCTGTGCTGATTTTCGGCATCAAACTTCAGATCAGAGATCGTAGGCTCATGTGGAAGACTCCTAGAGGTCGGATGCATGTATGGCTCATGACCTTAAGCCTAGATCAGTAAGTTAGAATGTCTAATTTGCTTAGATAATAGATATGATCTGTAAACTTCATACCTGCTTTAGATGTAGTGTAGATCTAGGTTGATTTGATCAACCTTTTACTTTCTTATTTGATTTTAATTTTTGATTTAATATCATGCCTTAATCATGTAATAGATCTGAGATCTAGGTATTTACATATTTATTTAAATAAATATTTAAGTTATTTAAATCTTTCACTGTAAGATCTTGAAAAAGTTTCAAGATCTACCTATAAAATCCTAGATCTGGTTCCTTCAATTGGTATCAGAGCAAGATTATTTTTACATAATTTTTATATATGATTAGATTTTTTTTTAGATTAGATCTAATTTATAATTTAATTATTAAATCTAAAATTAAAAAAAAAAATTCGATCTCATAAACTGCCATAAGGTTGTCCTGCTGTAAGATTTACCCCTTATAATGAAAAGATTGTCTTAATTCATGATGATCTGACTCTAATCATAAATTTATTAGATTTAATCTAATTTTATTTATAATTTAATAGATTTAAAATAATTTTAGATCAAAAAATAAAATATTTTAGATTGCACGGACTGCCATAAGATCGTCCTGCTGTAAGATTTATTTCTTATAGTGAATAGGTTGTTCTAGTACGTGCTGATCTAAAATATTGATCATAAAATTTTAGATTAGATCTAAAAGATTTTATAATCTAATTAAAAATATTTTATTCTAGTTTTAATCTCTAAAAATATATTATATTTGATCTAGAAAGATTTATGATTAATTATTATTGAAACTGTTTCAATTACATGAACCTGTTTAGAGTAGATCTAAAGTAGATTTATGTATATGTTACTTGCATATTGATTATGAATCAAACATACAACTTGGTTGATAGAACTATATTGTAAAAATATTTTACTAACATGAAAACTATTTTCGAAAGCCAAACCCCAATCCATAGCCTAGAACTTAATTAAGAATTAAGAAGTTGTTTGATTAGGTTCTAGGATTGTAAATTAAAGATCCTATGACACGAATCATAACACATTAGGTTAATGGGTTAGTGGAAATTAGGTCCATTAATTGGGTTAGACCTAGGGTTAGATTAAAGAATGGACTTAATTAGAGAATTGACTAGATCTAACCAATTGTTGTCTTAGATTAGGTCAAGGATTCTCTAGATCAATTGCAATAGTTGTAGTTGGTCAAGTCCATGTCTTTAACAAGACCCAAGATGGACTTGATTCTTAGCTACGCGATCTAGCATGAATTATTAGGTTGATCAAATTAAAACTAATTAGACCAGTTGGTATCTAAGATAAACCAGATCAGTGGTTTTTAATTGGCAGCTTGCTTACCTGGCCATTTCTGATTGTATCTAAGGCAAGCTTGGCAGACCCTTCCACTGATCAAACTTACCTAGCCCCTTGGTAAGATTATGTTTTGATCAGATCGCTTAACTATTTGAGCTGACTTATGTCAGCTAGGTAAATCAGTTTGACTAATTTAGGTGCTCCTAGACTAGCCTAATAATGGTCTCCCTTAAGCTGACTTGGTGAAGTTAGTGGGAGGATCATGACAAGCTGGTTAATCTGATCTATTCACTTCTATAAATTAAATCTTCTAAAATTATTAGATCCCTAAAATAAAATAGTTGTATGGTAACTGGATCGCCTCCCATTAAAGTGAATGATAATGAGTCCATCAGTTAGATAATCATTGGAGGTCCAAAAGCCTGGTGCTTATCAATTGATGGAATTAACATTCATTATATGATCTCTTGGATACATCTTTCTAAATGGTGGTCAGGTGGGCCAACCAAAGTTGGGCCTGATCATTCATTGGTTGGATGGGCTAAGCATGGTCATGTTAATGGTTGGACCTAACTAGATCCTTTTCTGAGAAGGCCAAAGCCAACTTATCAGGGCCTGGGACAAAATTTAATTACTAAAAATTATTTGAAGAAATAATTAGTTATAAACCTACCCTTAGATGTACATGGGTGGGCCAATCAAAGTTGGGCTCATGTACGGTCTATGTAGATTCTAATATCCACTAAGGAATTAGGATAATTCTTCGAATTGGAGGTAGAGGCTACCAATTTGAATAAAATAGTGGGATAAATCTTTTAATTAAAGTTCAAACCTTTAGGTTTAATGAATCAATTACTAATTAGGTTTTGATTTTTCTTTGTGTAGACATGGCCACTTTTCTATCGCTCCGATCATTATTGGACAATGATAAGTTGGTGGGATCCAACTTCGGTAGCTGGTATCGAAAGTTGAAGATCATCCTGGAGTATGAACGGATCCTATATGTGCTGATGGATCCTGCACTTGAGGAGACAGCTGCTAATGCATGTGGAACAGTCAGAGACACTTATCAAAAGTGGCTCAGTGATCGAATCATGGTGCGTTGCATTATGCTGGCGGTGATGAGCGACGAGTTCAATCACAAGTTTGAGATAAGTTAACCAAATGAAATGCTTCAAGTGTTGGAGAATTCTTTTGGCACACCTGATGATGTTGAGAGGCACAAGACTAGTTGCACCATCTTCAATGCTAGAATGCGGGATGGAGTCTCTGTCACTGATCATGTACTGTACATGATCGAGCTAATAGAGTGCTTGAGCAAACTCTATTTTTCCTTGCATGAACAACTTGGGATACATGCAATACTGAACTCGCCTGCCAAAGTCCTATCTCCCTTTTCTTACTTATTATAGAATCACAAAGCTTGAAGTAAACTACCATGGCTTACTAGGGTTACTTTAGAACTTTGAGAAGGATCACTAGCTCTATAAAGGGTCAGTGAATTTAGTGGGAGGTTTGTCTTCTGGTTCTCGATCCTTTAGGAAAGAAAAGAAAAACAAGAAGAAGAAAATAAAGAAGGTGCAAGTTCAGGTTGGGACATCAGTGCAGGGTCAGACCAAGAAGATCAAGCCTGATAAGAGTCAAGCTGAATGCTTCTTTTGCAACAAGCAGGAGCACTGGAAGAGGAACTGTCCTCAGTACATTGCCTTCCTGGATCCAAATAGGTAGAGAAAGAAGCAAGTTATTGTTGGGCAAGGTATTTATATGATAACTCCTTGTAATTTCTCTATTTGTGATATTACTGGCCGGGTATTGGATACCGATAGCCCTTACCATATTTGCAATTCATTATAGGAGTTGTAGGTCATTAGAAGATTCGAGCAAGATGAGAGATTCCTAAACATTGGAGATGGAAGATCAGTTTCAGTTCTAACTTTAGGAATTTTGAAACTTGTATTTGAATCTCATACCATTATTCTTAGTGATTGTCATTTCTATCCTAGTTTCTTTTTAAATATCATTTCTGTAGGCCTTTTGGCCATGAATAATTATGAAATTTCAATAAAGAAATAAGTTTATAATGTCATTGTGAAGGGTGCTACTGCTTTCTATGGATAATTGAACAATGGTGTATATATGTTATCACAACCTGTTAATGTAGTCTATTCTACTGGCAAGCATCCTAGATTAGATAGTATATCAGATATCTACTTATGGCACTTTAGATTAGGTCATATAAACAAGAACAGGATAAACAGGTTCACTCAAGAGGGAATCCACAAAGTTAATAATTGTGAATCACTTCCAACCTATGAGTCCTATCTTCTTGGTAAAATGATCAAGTCACCTTTTACTAAAAAAGATGAGAGAGCCAATGAGCTCTTAGGTCTAGTACATACTGATATGTGGACCAATGAGCATAAATGCCAGAGGTGGATATGTCTACTTCATCACTTTCACAGATGATCTATCCAAATATGAATATATCTATCTGATAAAATATAAGTTGGATTCTTTTGAAATGTTCAAATACTTTCGAAGTGAAGTAGAAAAATAAACTAGAAAGAGTATTAAAACTCTTCAATCTGATCGAGAAGGAGAATACCTTTCTAGTGAGTTTCTCACATATCTAGGAGAGAATGGAATTCTCTCCTAATGAACTCCTCCTGGAACATCACAGCATAATGGTGTGTTTGAAAGGAGGAATCGAATATTGTTAGACATGGTCCGATCCTTGATGGAATTTGCCAGCTTGTCGATATCCTTCTAGGGATATGCACTCGAATTAGATTGTTATCTATTAAATAGGATTTCAAGTAAGTCTATAGTTAAAACTCCATATGAGATATGGACAGGACGTAAGCCAGCACTTTCGAATCTTAGGATTTGGGGGTGCTCGGCTTATATCAAACGGTTAGTTACAGATAAATCTAGACCTAGGTTTGATAAGTGTACATTCATAGGTTACCCAAAAGAGACCAAAAGATACTATTTCTATCATGCTGATGAACAAAAGGTGTTCGTCAATCTTAGGACAACCTTTTTGGAAAAGAAATTCCTTGGTAAAGGAATTGTTGCCTCTAAGGTTGAACTTGATAAAGTTCAATAGGTAGAAAGTCCGACACGGAATATTGAACCTAAGTCAGATTTGATCAGATCAAATCTGAATCCTGATAAACCTGCACCATTAAGATGATTTGGAAGAGTACCGCATCATCTGAATAGATACTATGGATTCTTTGTCTAGGATGGTGATCCCATCAAACTTGATGAGAACGATGAGGACCTGATCACTTATATGGATGCGATGCAGAGATCCAACTCTGTGAAATGGCTAGAAGCCATGAGATCCAAAATGGATTCCATGAAGGTCAATGATGTATGGACATTAGTTGACCCACTTGAAGGGGTTAAACCCATTGGATGTAAATGGGTCTTCAAAAGAAAGAGGGGTGTAGATGGAAAGGTGGAGACCTATAAAGCCTGCTGGTTGCCAAGGGATATCATCAATTTTATGGTATTGACTATCATGAGACGTTCTCTCCTATGGCAATGCTTAAGTCCATTTCGATCATGCTTGCCATTGTTGTCCATCTGGACTATGAGATCTGGCAGATGGATGTGAAGGCAACTTTTCTAAATGGAGAGCTAACCAAAAAGGTGTATATGATACAACCTGAAGGATTCACATCCATAGATGAGTCCAAGGTGTGCAAGCTTTAGAGATTCATTTATGGATTGAAGCAGGCATCTCAGAGTTGAAACATGCATTTTGATAAAGTGATCAAAATGTATGGTTTCATTAAGAACGAAGAAGAATCCTGTATTTACAAATGGACAAATGGTCCAGCAGTGGTATTCCTTATTTTGTACATGGATGACATTCTCTTAATCGGGAATGACATCCCTACACTATAAGGAATAAAAGTCTGGTTGTCATCACACTTCTCCATGAAGGACTTGGTTGAAGCATTCTACATCCTAGAGATGAAGATCTATAGGGATAGATCTAAAAGGATGCTTGGTATTTTCTAGTCCATGTACAAAGAAACTATGCTGAAGAGGTTCAGCATGGAGAATTTCAAAAAGGGCTATCTTTCGATAGGCTAAGGACTTTCTCTCTCTAAGAAGGACTGTCCGACAACTCCTAAAGAGAGAGAGTGTATGAGTAGAATCCCATATGCTTTGGTAGTGGGGTCTATTATGTATGCAATGATATGTACGAGATCAGACGTGGCATACTCACTAGGAGTGGTGAGTAGATACCAGTCTGATCCTAGAGAAAATCACTAGAAGGTGGTTAAAACCATCCTTAAGTATTTGAAAAATACTAAGGATCAATAGTTGGTTTATGGTGAGTCAGATTTAAAACTTATGGGGTTTACAAACTCCTGCTTTCAATCTGACTATGATGATAGTAAAAGTATTTCGGGGTATATCTTTACTCTAAATAGTGGAGCCATCTGCTAGAAAAATTTCAACCAGCATATAGTGGCTGACTCTGTTTGCGAAGCAAAGTACATGGCAGCATTAGATGCAACAAAGGAAGCTGTGTGGCTGAGGAAGTTCATCATCAAGCTCGGAGTAGCACCCTCCATTAATGGTCCAGTTCTACTCTATTGCGACAGCACTGGCGCCATAGCTCAAGCAAACAAACCAAAGGCACACTAGTGGATAAAGCACATTCTATGCTGCTTTCATTTGGTCTGTGAGATTATGGATTATGGTGACGTCGATCTTTAGAAGATTGATGGAAAGGAGAATCTAGCTGACCCCTTCACTAAAGCCCTAGCAATCAAAGAGTTTGACAATCATAAGTCGAAGATGGGTATTAGATACTATGCTGAGTGGCTTTAGAATAAGTTAAAGTTGTTAGAAATTATATTCCAAAGCCAATCGTCAGCCTGTTGATGGTTGAGCTATTTTATAATTATAATTAATTTATTAACTAATAAAAATATTTTGGTCAACCTATAAATCCTTCAAGAGTTTGATGGTTGAGCTATTTATTAATTAATTTAGTTTCGATAAAATGAGAATTTATCGATTAGTTCTTAAATTTATTCACAATCAAATGATAGGCTGTTAATTAGGACAACAGCATCTATCGAGCATCGATCACTATATGCCATATAGGTTGGTTGTCCTCTTAACCAAGGAGTGTAGAGACACTGGTATGGCATACAGGTGAGATGTATTGGTACATCGTCATTGAACGTGACCAACTCCAGAGCATTCTACTGTCGTGAATGTCTTTGATGGGATATAGGTATAAGTATCCCTTAGACCTAAGATCACCTCAGTGACTTGCAAGCAACTCACTATGCTTTGGTACCGGACTAATTGAATTTCTAATTCAGCAATGGAAGGCTTTTGGGCACAATCAAGTATTTGTGAAGTCATAGTGTGATCAAGATGGAATTAACCACTCCAAGAGTTGGAGAAGAATGTATCACTATATTTCAATATAGCAAAACCTTGGCCAGGATAACCCATCAGATGTATTTGATATTTTAAAATACAATATGGACAACCTGATCAGAGTTGATAGTTGAACTCTAAGGTGTCCTATGAGCATTGTGGTCAAGGAGATGAATTATATGGAAACTATATCTGCATGGGTTCTAAGGATGGTGTTCTACACCTTCGACCTATCCGACCGTCGGATATCATTGCTAAATAGTCACTTTGATTGGTATAGAAATTTATTTCTTTGCTACTAACTTAGGTTTGGACCTTTGAGGTCATACACATTAGAGCTTATGATCTGATCGGATGGTAGATCAATGATTAAGAATTGTTCTAGGGTTAAACAATCAATATGATTGGTGTTTAACCTAGTGCAAGTATTATAGGAGGATCGATTAGCAATTGATTTGCTAATTGATTTAATTTAATTAAGCCAATAGGCTGAGATTAAGTATAATTAAATATAATTTAATTAAATTTAATTTGGGCTCGATTGGATCAAGTCCAATTGGTTTATTGGATAAGCCAAGTGCAAGGAAGAACTAGTCCTAGTCTAACTAGGACTCGGATTAACCCAATTTTCTAATTTGATTAGAAAATAAATCTAAATTTAATTTAATTTAATCTAATTTAATTAAGTTCTTAAATATTTTAGGTTCTTATTTAATTGGGTTGCTTTAATCTTGATTTTATTTGGTTAAAAGAACCTGTTTGACCAAGTCAAAACTGGAATCCTAGTGTGACTAGGACTCCCTATCACTTACACCACTTAATGCTCATACCCCATGCCCTTTTTTTATTTTGTTAGTTATGTGAAAGTTTTCCACTCCCATGGCTCCTCATGCCCTCTTTCTCTCTTCCTTTTCTCATAATGCAATTTGTTGGAAGACCAAGTCAAAAGAGGAGTTAGTTTTGCTTAGGATTCTATGAGATAGAATCCTTATTGACCAAAACACCTTCCCCTGAGTGCCACCCCCTCTTTAAATTAATTCTTCTCTTATTCCACAAAAATAAGCTCCTATTTTGTGTACCCTCCATTGCTGGTCCATGCCAATAATTATGGAGGAGGCGCCAAAGAGTTGGGTGCCCCAACAACTTCCCATGTTTGGACATTCCTAGTCTAGCATTTTGATCTAACTTGGACTCTTCTTTTTCTCTATTTATTGGATGAATTTTGTTCTAATTTTTTCATGAAATATAGATATTTGGGAGAGGTTTAGGGTGTGCAAAAATTAGAGGAAGAGGATCCTTGGGCATTGGGGTTCCATAGGAACCAAACTAGGTGTCTAGGTTAGAGAAAAGAGAAGAAGAAGAGGGTCTTCTTCTAGGGCTGTTTCATTTTCAATCTCTCCTCTTTTCTTGAGTTTTTTCTGAGAGAGTCTTAGATTAGTAAACTCTCATTTTTCTTCTTAAATTTTGGAGAGTCTAAATTTTAGAAAAGGGAGCATCAGATCGATCGTCGAAGAAGAATCGACACAGTACTAGCATGCTATGCTGATTTCCTACATCGAACTTCAGATCAGAGATCGTAGGCTCGTGTGAATGACTCCTAGAGATCGGACACATGTGCGGCTCGTGACTTCATCCTCAAGCCTAGATCAGCAAGTTAGAATGTCTAACTTGCTCAAGTAATAGATATGATCTATAAACTTCATACCTGCATTTGATGTAGTGTAGATCTAGGTTGATTTGATCAATGTTTTACTTTCTTATTTGATTTTAATTTTTGATTTAATATCATATCTTGATCATGTAATAAATCTGAGATCTAGGTATTTACATATTTATTTAAATAAATATTTAATTTATCTAAGTCTTTCATTGTAAGATCTTAAAAAAGTTTCAAGATCTACCTATAAAATCCTAGATTTGGTTCCTACACAATAAACATAGAGTCCTAATCAGGTAGGTGTTTGGGTAATAGAGTTCCATCAACATGAAACTCTTGAAAAGTTCCAAACTAGTGAGACTCTTGAACCTAGTGTCCCAAACGAATGGAATATGCGATCATAGAGTTTCAGACTAGTAGAACTCTTGATCAGAGAGTTTCAGACAAGTAGAACTCAGAGTCCCAGTCTAGTGGAACCCACAAAGATAGAGTTTCAATCAAGGGAGACTCCTAATCATAGAGTTTCAGTCCAGTGGAACTCTTGACCATGGAGTATCAGGTCATCAGGACTCTTGATCAGCCATCAGATCAGATAGAAACTTCTATTATGTGTGATCACATAGGCTCGAATCCTAAGCCAGTAGTATAGGAATCAATTTTCTATACTAATCAATATGACCATCTAGTAATGGTACCCAACATTCGGATAAGTTGAATAGTTGCAATGCAACATCGATGAACCTGTGGTATATGGTTACCATATAATTCATTCCCTTGATCTCAATGCTCAAAAGATGACCTAGGATTTAACTGTCAATCTTGAAAAATCATCTATAGTGTATTTTAAAATTCAATGTCCATCGAATGGACCACCCCAACCGAGGTTTTATTAAATTGAAATACAATGATGCACGTGCTCCAATACTTGGAGGGGTAAATTCCATCTTGACTCACACACTAACTTCACAAGTACCTAATTGCAGGCAGTAGCCTTCCATCACTAAATTAAAAATTCAGATAGTCCGGTACCTAAGTACAGTGAGTTGCTTGCAAGTTACAATGGTGATCTTAGGTCTAAGGGATACTTATATTCATATCCTTCGTGAGCAACTCTTGATAGTAGAGTGCTCCATAATTGGATCACGTTCAATGAAATATACCCTTACACTTCACCTACATGCCATAATAGTATCTCCATACTTCTTGGTTAAGAGGACAACCAATACTATGGCACATAATGACCTACACTTGATACGTTGTTGTCTTGGGTAATAACGAATCATTTGGTAGCGAACTAGTTTAAGGACTAAATCATAAATCTTCCTTTGTCAAGTCTAAATAGTCTTAAGAACTTCATCACAGAAGAGTTCATTACAGGAAGATGCACAAAAGTGATGAAAATTCTAAAATAAGAATTTTATTTATCATAATAATTCAAGTACATTTACAATCAGCTCAACCATCTACAACCTAGATGATTGGCTTTAGGATATAATTTCCAACAACTCCCACTTAGACTAAAGCCACTCAGAACAGTATCGAATATCCTTCTTTCATTTGTGATTGTTGAACTCTTTAATTTTGAGAGCCTTAGTGAATGGGTCGGCCACATTTTCCTTTCCGTCGATCTTCTAAAGGTCGACATCACCTTGCTCCATGATCTCTCATACAAGGTGGTAGCGACATAGAATATGCTTGGTGCGCTGATGTGCCTTCGGCTCCTTTGCTTGAGCTATGGCTCTAGTGCTATCATAGTAAAGCAGAACTAGACTAACCAAGGAGGGTGCCACTCCCAGCTGACGATGAACTTTCGTAGCCATGCAGCTTTTTTCACAGCATCGGATGCCATGATATACTTCGTCTCACATACAAAATTGGCTACAGTGTGTTATTTGAAACTCTTCCAGCAGACTGTTCCTCCATTCAGGATAAACACATAATCTAACACACTCTTGCTATCATCATGATCTAATTGAGAACTAGAATCAGTATATCCCATAAGTTTTAAGTTAGCATCTCCATAAATGAGCCACTGATCCTTAGTATTTCTTAAATACTTTAGGATTGTCTTTACAACCTATCAATGGTTCTCACCCAGATCAGACTGGTATCTACTCACTACCCGTGGTGAGTATGCCACGTCTGGTCTTGTATATGTCATGGCATACATAATAGAATTCACTATCAAAGTATATGAAATTCTGCTCATATGCTCTCTCTCTCTCTTGAGGAATTGTCGAACAATCCCTCTTTGAGAGTAATTCCATGGCCTACAGGAGATAGCCCTTTCTGGAATTCATCATGCTGAACCTCTTTAACACCGTATCAATGTATGTAGACTAGGACAATCCAAGCAACCTTTAAATCTATCTCTATAGATCTTCATCCATAGGATGTAGGAAGCTTCTCCCAAGTCCTTCATGGAGAATTATGATGGCAACCAAACCTTTATTCCCTATAATGCAAAGATGTCATTCTCGATTAAGAGAATATCATCCACATACAGTACAAGAAATACTACCATAGAATTGTAAGCCCATTTGTACATGTAGAATTCTTCTCCATTCTTAACGAAGTCATACGTTCTGATCATTTTATCAAAATGCATGTTCTAACTCCATGATGCCTGCTTTAATCCATAGATGGATCTCTGAAACTTGCACACCTTGGACTCATCTATGGATGTGAAACCTTCAAGCTGTATTATATACACCTCTTCATTCAACTTTCGGTTTAGAAAAGCTATCTTCACATCCATTTGCCAGATCTTATAGTCCAAATGTGCTGCTATCACAAACATAATCCTAATGGACTTAAGCATTATTGTCAAGGAAAATATCTCATCATAGTCAATGCCATAACATTAACGATATCCCTTGGCAACCAAACGGACTTTATAGGTCTCCACCATTCCGTCTGCACCACTTTTTTTTTTGAAAATTCACTTACACCCAATGGGTTTTATCCCTTCAGGTGGATCAACTAGTATCCATACACTGTTGACCTTCATGGACTCCATTTCAGACTTCATGGCTTTTAGCCATTTATCAGAGTTAGACCTCTGCATGGCATCCATATAGATGATCAAATTCTCATCATTCTCATTGAGTTCAATGAGAACACCATCTTAGATCAAGAAATCATAGTATCTATCCGGTTGATGCGATACTCTATCGAATCTCCTTAAAGGTGCCTTTATAATAGACTCTGGGTTTGAATTTATCAAATCCATCTCTGAAGGTTCACTAGAATATGTCGGTTCTTCCACCTATCGAACTTCATTAAGTTCAACATTAGAGACAAGTATTCCTTCCCTAAGGATCTCCTTTTTCAAAAATACTGCTCTATTGTTGACGAATACATTTTGCTCTTCTACAAGGTAGAAGTAATAACCCATAGTTTTCTTATGGTACCCTATGAATAAGCATTTATTAGACCTAGATCCAAGCTTTTCTGGCTGTAAATGTTTGACATAAGCTGAACAACCCCAAACTCTAAAGTGAGAGAGTGTTAGCCTACATCCAGTCCATATCTCATATGGAGTCTTTGCAATATATTTGCTCGAAATATTATTCAAAATAAGTAATTTCTAGTGCATAATCTTAAAATGAAATTGGCAGACTCACAAACCCCATCATGGACCGAACCATATCTAATAGAATTCGATTTGAAGGAGAAAACCTATTTCCCGGGTCAGGTTCGTTTAAATCTGATTTGACCAAGAAGAATATTTCAAAAAAAATTTTCTTAGATCTAAATCAGATCTGATACTTTTCAAATCTGATTTGATGGACTAGTAAAAAAAAAAAAAAAATTAAATCAGATTTAATTTATACCTTATTCTTGGATAACCTTATTACCCTATGATGATCCTACTGATTGCCTGAAGTTCTGGATGTAGTCATGCAATCTCCTAGCATCTACCGATATCCACCTAGGTGGGATTTGGATATCTTCTCCTTCTCAATTTTTTCTTCAAAGATTAGATTTTGATCTAATCTTGAAGGTCTTCAGAATAACTTTTGAAGATCCGATGTCATCTCTTGCAGCAGTGCTGCCTTCTTCCTTTCTTGTCATCTTTATCTTGCCTAGATCGCACCAAAGTAAAGTCCGAAGCTCCTTGGATGTGGAGAGGAGAGAGAGAATCAGAGGTAGGCATAGAGGAGGGAGGGAGATGGCTATGTGGCATGGGCAAGGGGGGAGCCTCTCTAAAGCTAGGTGCAGACAGGGTTTATACAGACCCTACTGCCCCATGCAGTGCCACATCATCCCGGCCAATCACGTCTCTCATGCAATCAGATCTAAATCTGATTGGTGGGATGATATCACTTGATCCAATCAGATAAGAGTCCCTCTCCAACATCCTTAGGTGGTGCCAAGACTGGTCAAAGTAGAGTCTTAGGTGCCACTTAAGTTTATTCCATGAAGCAACCTGGAGTTCCATCTGTATGGGACTCCAGGCATCATTATCCTTGGGTGCATGCCTCCCTAGGTGTGTGCCCCCTCCTTTCCTTCTTCTAGCAAGGGGACAAACCTCCATCTACTCTCCTATGGGTGCATGACACATGGGCAGATGTCTAAGTGTCAAAGGTCAACCTTTGACCAAAGTCAAAAGAAAAGAACTAGTAGGTGACGGAAAATGGCTGGTGTTGTCTCAAATTTATCTCATAAATTAAGACAACCCTTTGTTGACTTGGACAAGCTGTAGTCAGATCAAGTAAAGGTACCCAAGTAAGCCCAAACACATTTGGCTCAGTCAAGATAACATTTAATGATTGTTGAAGGAGAACTTTAGGCTCAATCATGTGCTAGCATGATTTCCTTGAACCTAATTAAATTTAATTCAAATCAATTGAATTGGGTTGGTCCAATTGATGATATCCAGATCCAAATCCTTATTTGTATGATCCAGTTAGGTTAAATTCTATATGGTAATGAGATATGTCACGATCTCTATCATCGACGTCATCAAAACACCTTCCAATAGATCAAAACTTTTCTGATTCAGACAACTAGAATGATCGATCATCCAAATCATTCTAATTGCTTCCAAAATTCACTAGTGACACCTAGTAGTATATGGTGGCAATCCATCAGAACTGAAAATGAACCTCTCAGTACAGTTACATGTGTGATTAAGTTCTTCTATCTTGAGTCCTGATCGGTTTAGGATTAAGGTGAACTCGTCAAACCCTAATTTTTGTCATATGAATTAATCATTTGATTCAAGTCTGATGTGAAAACCTTAATAGAAATTCTTTCCATCATTTCACTCTGCCATGGCCATGGGCTTATGGACTTGATTCTCATGATCATCATACGGCTGCTCCTCATCTACCAAGGTAGATAGATTCTCTCTTGATGCAATCCAACTCCTACAATGAATATGCTATAGCCAACATACACCTCAGGATTCCAGATGGCTAGGAGATCGAGTCATGGTGTAGTCAAACTATAACACCCTCAAGGTGAACTATCGATGCACCTCAGATCAAAGAACCCAGACACACCACTGTAGATTCAAGCCAGTCATCGATGAGAAGGTAGACTTCCTAATGACTTCTCGAGGTGGTCATGCTCAGTGCCCTCATTCTCTAACGAGTATCTATACTCTCACTCCGATGTCTCTACACCATAGACTCAAGATTCTTCTACTATAAAGAAGCGATTGTACACCAATATTTTGGATCAATCACCATCCTCATGATGATCCTACGGTCGGGAGCATTTTATGAGTTAATAATGAAAATTCATGTCTTAAATTTTCAACTCTTGAAAATAAGAATTATCATTACCATTAACTCAAGGAATGTATCACAGATACTAAATATATATTATGATAGAAAATAATCCATTTTATTATTTATATTCAAAATTATAATTTTACCTTTAGAAGTGTATAATAAGTATCAGGCAATTCTGGCATTTAGGGCACATATATCTAACAAACTTTCACTTGACCTAAAGCCTATTGGCTATAAATCTAAGTCCCATCTTCTCAAGGTGGACTTTGATCTTTTGCTAGCCCAATGGCTTTGTGAGTGGGTCTGCCGCATTGTTTGCAGAGTCAACTCTCTTGACCTCGATGTAACCTTTCTTGAGGTAATCGCGGATGAGATGGTATCATCGCTCGATGTGCTTGGATTTTTGATGAGACCTTGGCTCCCTAGCAAGGGCTATGGCACCATTGTTGTTGCAGTACAGGGGAATGGCATCTGATGGCATCACTTCGATCTTGACAGCAATCTTCTTTTACCAAAATGCCTCCTTCATAGCTTCTAATGTAGCGATATAATCTGCATTCATGGTGGAATCTACTATCACTATTTGCTTGGAACTCTTCCAACAGACAGCAGCATCATTACACACAAACAAACTCTCAGATGTCGACTTTCGATCATCTACATCGATCATAAAATCCTAGTCTGTATACCCCTAGACTTGGAGTTCTCCGTTACCAAAATCCAACAACATATCTTTAGTTCTTCTCAAGTACTTAAGGATACATTTCATAGAAGTCCAGTGTTCTTCATCTAGATTCAACTGATATCTGCTCGTGACACTCACAGCATGGGCTATATCAAGATGTGTACATAACATGGCATACATGAGGCTTCCTATTGCTGAAGCATAAGAGATCTTGCTCATGCGTTCTATCTCATCAAGTGTGCAAGGACACATCTTCTTGGAGAGATGAATGCCATGTTTGAAGGGTACTAATCCCCTCTTAGAGTTTTTTGTGCTAAACCTCTTTAGCACTTTCTCTATATACATCTTCTATGAAAGTCCTAGCATCCTATTCGGTCTGTCTCTATAGACCTTAATTCCTAGAATAAAGGATGCTTCTCCTAGGTCTTTCATGGAGAATTCTTTCGATAACCATATTTTAACTATGGTCAACATGGGAATATCATTCCCAATAAGGAGGATATCATCCATGTATAATACGAGGAAGATAATAGCACTCCCACTAATCTTTTTGAAGACACATGGTTCCTCCTCATTCTTGATGAAACTAAATAATTTGATCACATCATTAAAACGAGTATTCTAGCTCCGAGATGCTTGCTTAAGTCCATATATGGATCTTTGCAGCTTGCATACCTTGTGATCAACATCACTGAATGTGAAACCTAGCGGCTATTCCATATAGATATCTTCCTCAAGGTATCCATTTAAGAATACCATTTTTACATCCATTTGCCATATTTTATAATCAAAATAGGCTGCAATAGCAAGCAATGTGTGGATGGATTTTAGCATAGCTACTGATGAAAAGATATCCTGATAGTCAATTTCTTCGCATTGACTATACCCTTTGGCTACTAATCTAGCTTTGAATGTCTCTACATTCCCATTTGCACCAATCTTTCTCTTGTAGATCTATTTACACCCAATAGGTACGATACCTTCTGATGGATCTTCCAAGGTCCAGATTTGGTTTGAGTGCATCGAGTCAATTTCTAACTTCATTGCCTCTAACCATTTCTTGGAGTCGATATCCAATATCGCCTCATCATAGATTTTGGGATCATCACCATGAATCCCATTACCTACGAGGAATATTTTCCCTACTTCCTCTGAAATAATACCTAAATATCTCTCAGGAGGATGAAAAATTCTTTTCGATCTATGAGGTGAAGGAGGTAATGATTGTATTAGCTCAACCTGATTTGGTTCCATTTGATCCTTAGCTCGTTGCTCTTGCGAGACTTTCTCCTCGAGCTTGATTTGCTTTCCAATGCTGCTATTTTGAATAAACTATTTTTCAAGAAAGATGGCATGTCAACTCACAATCATATTATGATCTTCTGGAATGTAGAAATAATATCCTAATGACTCTTTAGGATATCCTATAAATCAAGAACTAAAGGACCTGTAGTCTAACTAAAGGGAAATCCTGATTTTTTGGATCAAGTTCGTTCAGATCTAATCGGATCGAGAGATATATTTTAAAAGTTTTTCTCTTTGATCTAAATTAGATCTGGGATATTTTAGATCTAATTTTTATTATTTTATTAATTAAAATAAATTTAGATAAATTAAATTAAATTTAATTTACTTTAATGTAGGGTAATCCTATTACCCATTGATGATCCTATAAGCAGCGGAAGGTTCTGGATCTTAGCCATGCAAGTGTCTGGCCTCTATTGGTATCCACTTAGGCAAGATCTGGAGATCCTCTTCTTTTCTATCACATCTCCAAAAATCAGATCTAGATCTGATTTGGAGGATCTTCAAAACACCTTTTGAAGATCAGCAGTTGTCCTTTGCAGCAGCACAGCCTTCTAGCTTTCTATCGCCTTTCTCTCGTCTGGATTGCACCAACCAAGATCCCAAACTACTTTGGACATGGAGAGGAGAGGGAGAAGATGGGATTGGCATGGAGGAGGGAAAGAGAAATAGCTTAGGGGCATGGACAATTCAATTGCCTCTTGAGTTGGGCGTAGGATCTTATTTATAGACTATGCATGATCCAACTCCTCTTTTTCCCAACCAATCACAACCCTTTGTAAAATCAGATCTAAATTTGATTTATGGAAATAAAGTCCCTAAGATTCCTCCTTAGATGGTGCCCAAGACCAATAAAACTTGATTCTTAGGAGGAGTCTAATCAAAATCCAAAAAGAAGATGGAGTCCCTATCCAACAGGGACTCCTGGGCGCCTCCAGCTTGGGACTCCAGCATGCGCCCTCCTCCTTGCCAGGTTCTGGTAGAGGGACAAGCCCTCATCAGCTCTCTAATAGGTGTGTGACATATGGATAGAAGTCAAAGTATCAATGGTCAACATTTGACCAGTAAAAGGTCAACTTTTGACCAAAGTCAAAGGACGAGAAATGGCAGGTGATCAAAAATGGCAGGTATTGTCTTATAAAATAAGACAACCCTTTTCTGATCTGGACAGGCTCCAGTCAGACCAAGTGAAGGCCTCTGATCGAGCACAAACTTTTTGGCTCAGTTAGGACAACTTTTTATGTTAGTAAAAGAAGAATGTTAGGTTCAATCGAGTGCTAGCACGATTTCCTTGAACCTAATTGAATCTCATTTAGATCAATTGAACTGAATCAGTTCAATTGATGATCACTAGATTCAAACCCTTATTTGTGTGATCCAGTTAGGTTTAGTTCTATATGGTAATGGGATATGTCATGATCTTTATCATCGACATCATCGAAACTTCTTTCGATGGATCAGAACTATTCTGATTCGAATAGCTAGAATAATCGATCATTTAAATCATTCTAATTGCTCCCAAAATCCACCAGTGACACCTAGCAGTATATGGTGGCAACCCATCAGAGCTGAATGCGAACCTCTTGGTGCAGCTACCTATGTGATTAAGTTCTTCTATCTTGAGCCCCGATCAGATTAGGGTTAAGGTGAACTCGTCAAACCCTAGTTTCTATCATATGATGTAATCATTTGATTCAGGTCCGGTGTGAAAAGCTAAATAGAAACTCTTTCTATTATTTCACTCTGCCATGGCCATGGGCTTCTGGATTTGATTCTCATGATCATCATAGGGCTGCTCCTCTACCACCGAGGTAGATAGATTCCATCTTGATGCAATTCAGTTCCTACAATGAACATGCTATAGCCAACATACACCTCAGGGTTCTATATGGCTAGGAGACCGAGTAATGGTGTAGTCAAACTATAACACCCTCAAGGTGAACTATCGATGCACCTCAGGTCAAAGAACCAGACACACTACTGCAGCATCGAGTCAGTCATTGACGAGAAGGTAGACTTCCTAATGACTACTCGAGGTGGTCACGCTCAGTGCCCTCGTTCTCTAACGAGTACCTATACTCTCGCTCTGATGTCTCCACACCGTAGACTCAAGACTCATCTACTAAAGAGAAGCAATTATACACCAACCTTCTGGATCAATCACCATCCTCGTGATGATCCTATGGTCGGGAGCATTTTATGAGTTAATAATGATTATTCATGTCTTAAATTTTCAACTCTTGAAAATATGAATTATCATTACCATTAACTCAAAGGATGTATCACAGACACTAAATACACATATGTGATAGAAAATAACCCATTTTATTGATTATAGTCAAAATTATAAATTTGCTCCTAGAAGTGTATTACAAGTGTTAGCCAATTCTGGCTTTTAGGGCACATATATCTAGCAATCTCCCACGATGTGGTAGGAATGAATTTAGAGGAAATCCTATTCAGTAGATAAATTGAAGTTAACAATGAGTGTCTCCAAAAAAAATCAGGGAGGTATGTGAAGCTCATCATGGATCGGACCATATCCAATAGAGTCTAATTTCTCCATTCTGAAACTCTGTTGAGTTGAGGTATTCCTGGTGGAGTCCATTGAGAGACTATGCCATTTTTCTTAAGATAGTCTAGGAATTTCTGGCTAAGGTATTCACCTCCTCGATCTGATCAAAGAACCTTAATGGGTTTTTCAATTTATTTTTCTACTTCATGTCTGAATTCTTTGAACTTTTCAAAAGCTTCAGACTTATGTCTCATAAGATACACATACCCATACCTAGATAGATCATCGATAAAGGTAATGAAGTAGACAAAATTGCCTCTAGCCGGCACATCAAATGGGCTGCACACATCAGTATGTACTAGGGCAAGGAGATCTGTGGCCCTTTCTCCATGTCCTACAAAAGGGAGTTTGGTCATTTTGTCTTGAAGACAAGATTCACAAGTTGGATATGACTCGAAAGTCAACGGACTCAATAGCCCATTTTTCTTCAATTTGTTGATCCTATCTTCTGCTATATTACCTAATCTCAGGTGCCATAGATACCTATCATTTGGACTATCCCTAGGTCATTTGGCATTCACGTTTTGCTCGATAGTTAGAACAGATACATCAATATGTAGCTGATAAAGATTGTTAATAAGAAAACTATTTGCAATTTTATTTCTTTCATAAAGAATATTACAATGGTCCTTAAAGAAGGTAATCACATAGCCTTCTAGTGCTAAGCATGAAATAGAAATCAAATTCCTACTAGCTACAGGCACATAATAACAGTCTTTCAAAACTAAGTCTAAACCAGATGGTAATCGAAGAGGGTATGTTTCCACCACCACTGTAGCAACTCTTGCTTCATTACCAACATGTAGGATCATGTCTCCATCCCTCAGCCTCCTGCTATCCTCAAGATCCTGCATGGAAGTGCATAGATGAGCACTAGAACCAGAGTCAAGCACCCAACTGGATGCAGAAGAAACCGTAAGGTTAGACTCAATAATGAGCATACCTCCAGAAGGACTTTCTTCTTGTTCTTCAGGGTGGTTAGGTAAGTAGGGCAGTTTCGCTTCCAGTGACCATCGCTGTTGCAATGGAAATACTTTCCTTTGACATCAGCCTTCTTCTTCGGCTCTGCCTTCTTCGTCTTTGCTCCTTCTTCCACCTTCTGCTTTTTTGCAGACTTCTTTTTCTTTCCAGAAGATTTTCTTTTAGTAGAAGTCAATTCCATAGCAAGAATTGAGCCTTTAGAACCTTTCATAGAAAGCTCAGCGGTGACCAGCATGTTCATTAATTCGGCCAAGGAATTTTGAAGTTTATGCATGTGGTAATTCATGATGAATTGCCCATATGCATCAGTCAAGGATTGCAGAATAATATCATTTTGTAGATCCAAGTCTAACTTCACACCGAGCTTCTCAAGCTCTTCCAAGTCCTTGATCATCATCAAACAATGATCTTGGATTGACTACCCATCATGCATCTTAGCCTTAAAAAGTCATTTCGTGACTTGATACTTGGCTGCACGACTCTATTCACCAAACATCTCCTACAGGTGAGCCAACATTTGGCGAGCAGTCCCGATATCTTCATGTTAGCGCTAGAGCTCATCAGACATCGAGCCCAACATGTAATATCTAGCCTTATTATCTTCATCTATCCATTTTTCTAGAGATGCTCTTTGTTCAGTGGATGGATGGGCTGGTAAGGTGGAAGGATCCTGATCCAAAATGATTTTGTAGTTCTTGACCCAATCTTTATAATTGTGTTCGATCAGTCTGTGTGTGTCCAGGATACGTGCCAATGGATTGGATGTAGACATTTTTCTGTACAGAGTCAAAGATTCTAGTTAGATACTGTAATTATGACTTGACCAATTTGTTTAGAAATTTTATTTTTAAACAAATTAGCTTCCACTATTTTCTTGGATCCCTACACTTCCTCTGTAGAGATGCAAAAATCTCCATAATTAATGATTTCTAGTGGGTGGTGCGGTCTCACCAACTTACTCATCACCTCACCTGATAGTTATTAGTGATGGGTTAGCCAATGAGTGAACAACTCTTGTTCAATGATTCTCTAATCATGGTGTATCCAAACTTGGTCTCTAATTCATGAATCTCACCGTATCCAGAATATTGATCCACTCCTTAGTTAAGTCAGACCCACCATTTGCATAGACTGGATTCCTAATTGAGTCTCTCACCATATCCAAAATATTGAGCCCAACTCATCCTCCAGCCCATAGCATCCAATGCCTAATAGACATGGTTGCATCTTCTCGGTGCAACTGAGCCACTATATCCAGCCGAGAACAATCAACCCCGGGAAGGGCCCGCACATCTACAATGGTGGAAGACCTTAGACTTAATCTTTTCTTAGGAAGAATTGATTCAGGTCTTATTAAACTAGACTTGTCATAGTCATAACAATTATGACTAACCTAGTGGCATGGGTTAGCTCGGATTATTGACCACCTCAAATCAGAACTGAATCAACAGATATGGCCAAGTAAGTGAGATCGGTGGAAGGGATATGCCATTAACTCGTACAAGAATGCATTTAGGTCGAGTAGCTCCCAATTAAAAATCAGTCGGTCGTATGTGCCAAACTTACCTTAGACACCAAATTGTTGAGTCAGAACCAATTGGGTTAGCCTACAATCTAGACTCTAACCTTTGAGCCTAATTAGGTCTTGCTTGATCGTGACTCGATCTTGACCCAGACTTAATCCTATTAGGTTGGTCAATTTAAGCATTGTTGATCCCATCTAACCAACTCTTGATTCGATTTGATCAACCGCTTAGACCTAATTGAGCTACCCAAGCCCGAACCTAGTATTATGAATATGTCTTAGATCTAAAATTTTCAATTTTAGATCTAATTAATATTTCATAATCTTAATTCTTAATTAAGTAGGGTTCATAAATAAAATATGTACAATAAATCCTAGGGTTTCAGGATCTAGGATTTTATAGAGAGTAAGTTTTGGATTTCTGATTAACGACGAACGCGCAGCACCCCTACACATCATAAGAACACCCCATCAGATGAAGGAGAGGGTCTTTAAATTCTTCTTCATTCTTATGATCGGATGGCCAAGAGGAACGTCTTAATCAGGAATATGTAATACTACAAAACAGATTTAGATCTATATCATATATCTCATATACAAATTAGATCTAATCATAGCATATTTTGCAAAAATCTCATGTATCGAATCATGCATATTTCCAGATCTAAATTATCTCATAATAATCTAAAAAATTAGATTTAAATTGATCTCATCAAAATAAACTCTAATCTAGACAACTATGTAGAACTATTCTACAACTAGTCTAGACATGCATCAATCATATCTCATATGATGTTTAAAATTAAATAATTTTTATTTATTATTTTTTAGATATTATTATAATAATTATAATATCAAAAAATAATAAATAAATAGATCTAAGATATGATTTAATTAGATTAAATTTAAAATATGCAAGACTATTCTATAGAACTATTCTATTTTAGAACTAGTCATGCATATTTTCTAATCTTAGATCCAAATCATTTAATTTTAATTTTTATTTTTAATTTTAGATCTAATCACATCTCATGTGACATCTGAAATTACTTATGTTTTGATTAAAATAAATTTAAAATCAGATCTAAATACTTTAGAATCTTGGCTCTGATACCAGTTGAAGAAACATTCTGATTTTTTGGACCAGGTTCGTTCAGATCTGATCGGATCAAGAGATATATTTTAAAAAAAATTTTCTTTATTCTAGATTAGATTTGGGATGTTTCAAATCTAATTTTTATTATTTTAATAATTAAAATAAATTTAGATAAATTAAATCAAATTTAATTTACATTAACGTAGGGTAATCTTATTACCCGTTGATGATCCTATAAGTAGTGGAAGGTTCTGGATCTTAGCCACATAAGTGCCTGGCCTCTATCGGTATCCACTTAGGCTAGATCTAGAGATCCTCTTCTTCTCTATCACATCTCCAAAAATTAGATCTGGATCTAATTTGGAGGATCTTCAAAACACCTTTCGAAGATCAGCAGTTGTCCTTTGCAGTAGTGCAGCCTTCTAGCTTTCTGTCACCTTTCTCTCATCTGGATTGCACCAACCAAGATTCTAAACTACTTTGGGCATGGAGAAGAGAGGGAGAAGATGGGCTCAGCATGGAGGAGGGAAAGAGAAACAGCCTTGGGGTGTGGACAATTCAATTGCCTCTTGAGTTGGGCGTAGGGTCTTATTTATAGACTATGCGTGACCCAACTCCTCTTCTTCCCAACCAATCACAATCCTTTGTAAAATCAGATCTAAATCTGATTGGTGAGAATAGAGTCCCTTGGATTCCTCCTTAGAAGGTGCCTAAGACTAGTCAATGTTGGTTCTTAGGAGGAGTCTAATCGGAATCCAAAAAGGAGATGGAGTCCCTATCCAACAAAGACTCCTGGGTGCCTCCAGCATGGGCACACACCAAAGGTGGTGTGCGCCCTCCTCCTTGCCAGGTTCTAGCAGGGGGACAAGCCCCCACCAGCTCTCCAATAGGTTCGTGACACAAGGACAGAAGTCAAAGTATCAATGGTCAATATTTGACCAATCAAAGATCAACTTTTGACCAAAGTCAAAGGACGAGAAATGGCAGGTGACCAAAAATGATAGGTATTGTCTTACAAAATAAGACAACCCTTTCTGATCTGGATAGGCTCCAATCAGACCAAGTGAAGGCCTCTAATCGAGCATAAACTTCTTTGGCTCAGTTACGACAACTTTTTATGATAGTAAAAGAAGAACGTTAGATTCAATCGAGTGCTAGCACGATTTTCCTAAACCTAATTGAATCTCATTCAGATCAATTGAACTAAATCAGTTCAATTGATGATCACCAGATTCAAACCCTTATTTATGTGACCCAGTTAGATTTAGTTCTATATGGTAATGGGATATGTCATTATTTTTATCATCGACATCATCGAAACTCCTTTCGATGGATCAGAACTCTTCTAATTCGAACAGCTAGAATGATCGATCATCTAAATAATTCTAATTGCTCCTAAAATTCACCAGTGACACCTAGCAGTATATGGTGGCAACCCATCAGAGCTGAATGTGAACCTCTTGATGCAGCTACCTGTGTGATTAAGTTCTTTTATCTTGAGCCCCGATTAGATTAGGGTTAAGGTGAACTCATCAAATCCTAGTTTCTGTCATATGATGTAATCATTTGATTCAGGTCCGGTGTGAAAAGCTAAATAGAAACTCTTTCTATTATTTCACTCTACCATGGCGATGGGCTTTTGGATTTGATTCTCATGATCATCATAGGGCTACTCCTCTACCACCGAGGTAGATAGATTTCATCTTGATGCAATCCAGTTCCTACAATGAGCATGCTATAGCCAACATACACCTCAGAGTTCCATATGGCTAGCAGACCGAGTAATAATGTAGTCAAACTATAACACCCTCAAAGTGAACTATAGGTGTACCTCAGGTCAAAGAACCAGACACACTACTGCAGCATCGAGTCAATCATTAACGAGAAGGTAGACTTCCAAATGACTACTCGAGGTGGTCACACTCAGTGCCCTCGTTCTCTAATAAGTACTTGTACCTCTCACTCCAGTGTCTCCACACCGTAGACTCAAGATTCATCTACTAAAGAGAAGCGATTGTACACCAACCTTCCGGATCAATCACCATGCTCGTGATGATTTGATCGTCGGGAGCATTTTATGAGTTAATAATGATTATTCATGTCTTAAATTTTTAACTCTTGAATATATGAATTATCATTACCATTAACTCAAAGGATGTATCACAGACACTAAATTCACATATGTGATAGAAAATAACCCATTTTATTGATTATAGTCAAAATTATAATTTTGCCCCTAGAAGTGTATTACAAGTGTCAGCCAATTCTAGCTTCTAGGGCACATATATATAATACTAACTTGTCCAGTTGTTGTCTTTTGACATGAGCTAGACAATCCCAAATTCTGAGATGACTCAGACTTAGTTTATTACCATGCCATATCTCATACGATGTGGTAGAAATGATTTTAGAAGGAATCATATTCAATAAGTATATTGCAGTTAACAGACTGTGTCCCCAAAAAAAAATAGGAAGATCTGTGAAGCTCATCATGGATCGAACCATATCTAATAGGGTCCAGTTCCTCCATTCTGAAATTTCGTTGAGTTGAGGTATTCCAGGTGGAGTCCATTGAGAGACTATACCATTTTTCTTGAGATAGTTCAGAAATTTCTGACTAAGGTATTCACCTCCTCAATCTGATCGAAGAACCTTAATAGGATTTCCAATTTACTTTTCTACTTCATGTTTGAATTTTTTGAACTTTTCAAAAGCTTCAGACTTGTATCTCATAAGATACACATACCTACACAGAGATAAATCATCGGTTAAGGTTATGAAGTAGATAAAGTTGCCTCTAGCCAGCATATCAAATGGGCCACACACATCAGTATGTACTTGGGCAAGAAGATCCGTGGCCCTTTCCCCATGTCCTACAAAAGGGAGCTTAGTAATTTTATCATGAAGACAGGATTCACAAATTGGATATGACTCGAAAGTCAATGGACTCAATAGCCTGATTTTCTCCAATTTATTAACCCTATCTTCTGCTATATGATCTAGTCTTAGGTGCCATGGATACCTATCATTTGGACTATCCCTAGGTCAATTTGGTTTTATAGAATTCACATTTTGCTTGATATTAAAAATAGATACATCAATATGTAACTGGTAAAAATCGTTAATAAGAAAATTACTTGCAATTTTATTTTTTTCATAAAGAATATTATAATGGTCCTTAAGAAAACTAATTACATAGCCTTCTTGTGCTAAACATGAAATAGAAATCAAATTCCTACTTGCTACAGGCACAAAATAACAATCGTTTAATACTAAGTCTAAACCTGATGATAGTCGAAGAGGATATGTTTCCATGGCCATAGCAGCAACTCTTACTCCATTTTCAATGCGTAGGATCATCTCACCATCCCTCAGCCTTCTGCTATCCTCAAGACCCTACATGGAAGTGCACAAATGAGCACTAGAACTAGAGTCAAGAACCCAACTAGATGTAGAAGAAACTTTAAGATTAGACACAATAACGAGCATACCTCCAGAAGGACCTGCCTCCTTCTTATTCTTCAGGGTGGCCAGGTACGTAGGGCAGTTTTGCTTTCAGTGGTCATCAGTATTGCAATGAAAATACTTTCCTTTGTCAGCGGCCTTCTTCTTCAGCTCTACCTTTTTCTTCTTTCCTCCTTCCATCTTTTGCTTTTTCATAGACTTCTTTCTAAAAGATTTTCTCTTGAAAGAAGTCCATTCCATAGCAAGCACTGAGCCTTTAGAACCTTTCATAAAAAGCTCAGCAGTTACCAGCATATTCATAAGCTCGGCCAGAGAATTTTGAAGTTTATACATATGGTAGTTCATGATGAACTGCCCATATGTATCAGTCAAGGATTGTAGAATTATATCATTCTATAGATCCAGGTCTAACTTTGCATGGAGCTTCTTAAGCTCTTCCAAATTCTTGATCATCATCAAACAATGATCTTGGACTGAATGCCCATCAAGCATTTTAGCCTTGAATAGTCGTTTAGTGACTTGATACTTGGCTGCGTGACTCTATTCACCAAACATCTCTTGTAGGTGAGCCAACATTTGGTGGGCAGTCCTGATATCTTCTTGTTGGCACTGAAGCTCATCAAACATCCAGCCCAACATATAATATCTGACCTTGTTATCTTCGTTCATCTACTTATCAAGAGATGCTCTCTGTTCAGTGGATGGACGAGCTGGTAAGGTGGGGGGGTTCTGGTCCAATATATGAGTTAACTTCTCAGAACCCAAAATGATTTTGAAGTTTTGGAGCCAATCCTTGTAATTGGGTTCGGTCAATCTATGGGTGTTCAGGATACATGCTAGTGGGTTGGACGTAGACATTTCTCTATAGAGAGTCAAAGTTTCAAGTTAGATATTATAATTAAGACTTGACTAATTTATTTAGAAATTTTATTTTTAAATATATTAGCTTCTACTATTTTCTTGGATCCTTACACTCCCTTTGTAGAGATGTGAAAATCTCTACAATTAATCATTTCTAGTGGGTGGTGCAATCCCACCAACTAACTCATCATCTCACCTAACAATTATTGATGATGGGTTAGCAAATGAGTGAACAACTCTTGTTAAATGATTCTCTAATTATGGTGCACCCAAACTTGGTCTCTAATTCATGAATCTCATCATGTCCAAAATATTGATCCACTCCTTAGTTAAGTTAGACCTACCATTTATAGATATTAGATTCCTAATTAAGCCTCTCACTGTATCTAGAATATTGAGCCCAATCCATCCTCCAGCCCGTAGCATCCAACGCCTAATAGACATGGTTGCATCTTTTTGGTGCAACTGAACCACTATAACCAATCGAGAACAATCAACCCCGGGAAGGGCCCACACATCTACAATGGTGGTAGATATTAGACTTAATCTTTTCTTAGGAAGATTTGATTTAGATCTTATTAAACTAGACTTGACATAGTCATAACAATTATGACTAACCTAGTGGCATGGGTTAGCTCAAATTATTGGCCACCTCAGATCAGGACTGAGCTAACAAATATGGTTAGGTAAGTGAGACTGGTGGAAGGGATATGCCATTAACTCGACAAGAATGCATTTGAGTCGAGTAGCTCCCAATTAAAATCAGTCAGTCGTAACTGTCAAACTTATCTTAAATACCAAATTATTGAGCTAGAATCAATCGGATAGCCTACAATTCAGACTCTAACCACTGAGCCTAATTAGGTCTTAACTTGATCGATCACTCATATGATTCAATCTTAATCCAGACTTAATCCTATTAGGCTAGTTAATTTAAGCACTCTTGATCCCATCTAACCAACTCTTGATTTGGTTTGATTAACCGCTTAGAGCTAATTGAGCTACCCAACCCAAACTCAATTTTATGAATATGTCTTAAATCTAAAAATTCTTAATTTTTAGAATTAATATATTTCATAATCTTAATTCTTAATTAAATTTAGGGTTCACAAACAAAATATATAAATAAAATCCTAGGGTTTCAGGATTTAGGATTTTATAGAAAATAAGTTTTTGAATTTCTGATTAAGGATGAACGCGCAGCACCCCTACACATCATAAGAACATCCCATCAAATGGGATGAGAGGGCATTTAAATTTTACTTTATTCTTATGACCGAATGGCTAAGGAGAATGCCTTAATCATAAATATAAAAACTACAAAACTAGTTAGCTCTACATCATATATCTCATATATAAAATTGATCTAACTATAAACATGTTTTGCATACATCTCATGTATCATATCATGCATGTTTTTTAGATCTAAATTATTTCATAATTATCTAAAAAATTAAATTTAAATTGATCACATCAAAATAAATTCTATACTAGATAATTATGTAGAACTATTCTACAACTGGTCTAAACATGCATTCATCATATCTCATATGAATAAAAATTAAATAATTTTATTTCTTATTTTTAAGATTTTATTATAATATTTATAATATTAAAAAATAATAAATAAATTAATCTAAAAATTATAACTTAATCAAATTAAATTATGATTATGCAAGACTATACATAGAACTATTCTATTCTACAACTAGTCATGCATCTTGTAGAACTTAGATCTAAATTATTTAATTTTTAATTTTTTTAATTTTAGATCTAATCATATCTCATGTGATATTAAAAATTATCTAATTATTAGATCAAAATTAAATTAAAATTAAATCTAAATTATTTATAGGAATCTAGCTCTGATACTAGTTGAAGGGGAAAACCTGGTTCTCGGATCAGGTTCATTCAAATCTGATTTGATCAAGAAAATATTTTAAAAATTTTCTTCATAGATCTAAATTAGATCTGATACTTTTTAGATCTAATTTGATGAACCTAATAAATTAAATTAGATTTAATTTATACTATGTTCTTGGGTAATCTTATTACCCTATGATGATCCTGCTGATTGCCTAAGGTTCTGGATGTAGCCATGCAATCATCTGGCCTCTACCGGTATCCACTAAGGTAGGATATGGATATCTCCTTCTTCTCAATCTTTACTCCAATGATCAGATCTGGATTTGATCTTGAAGATCTTCAAAATAACTTTTGAAGATCCTATGTCGTCTCTTGCAGCAATGCTGCCTTTTTCCTTTCTTGTCACCTTCATCTTGTCTGGATCGCAGCAAACTGATGTCCAAAGCCCCTTTGGTGTGGAGAGGAGAGAGAGGATCAGAGGTAGGCATGGAGGAGAGAGAGAGATGGATATGTAGTGTGGGCAAGGGGAGAGCCTCTCTAAACCTTGGTGCAGATAGGGTTTATATGGATCCTACTGCACCATGCAATGCCACATCATCCCAACCAATCATGTCTGTTCGTACAATCAGATCTAAATCTAATTGATGGAATGACATCACCTGATTCAATCAGATGAGAGCCCCTCTCCAACATTCTTAGGTGCAATCAAGATTGATCAAAGTAGAGTCTTAGGTGCTACCTAAGTTTATTGCTTGAAGCAACCTGGAGTCCCATCTATATGGCACTCTAGGCATCATTATCCTTGGGTGCACGCCTTCCTAAGAATGCACCCCATTCTTTTCTTTTTCTAGCAAGGAGACAAACCTCCATCTGCTCTCCTATGGGTGCATGGCACATGGGCAGATGTCTAAGTGTCAAAGGTTAATGTTTGACCAAAGTCAAAAGACAAGAATTAGCAGGTAACGAAAAATGGTAGGTGTTGTCTCAAATTTATCTCATAAATTAAGACAACCCTTTTCTAACCTAGACAAGCTTCAGTCAGACAAAGTAAAGGTACCTGAGTAAGCCCAAATACATTTGGCTCAGTTGAAACAACATTTAATGATTGTTGAAGGAGAACTTTAGGCTCAATCGTATGCTAGCACGATTTCCTTGAACCTAATTGAATCTAATTCAAATCAATTGAATTGGGTTAGTCCAATTGATAATATCTAGATCCAAATTCTTATTTGTATGACCTAGTTAGGTTCAATTCTATATGATAATGAGATATGTTGTGATCTCTATCACCGATATCATAGAAATACCTTCTAATGGATCAGAACTTTTCTGATTCAAACAACTAGAATGATCGATCATCCAAATTATTTTAATTGCTCTCAAAATTCACTAGTGACACCTAACAGTATATGGTGGCAACCCATCAGAAATAAAAATGAACCTCTCAGTGTAGTTACATGTGTGATTAAGTTCTTTTATCTTGAGTCCTGATCAGTTTAGGGTTAAGGTGAACTTGTCAAACCCTAATTTTTGTCATATGAATTAATCATTCGATTCAAGTCCGATGTGAAAATCTTAATGGAAACTCTTTCTATCATTTCACTACCATAGCCATGGGCTTATAGACTTGATTCTCATGATCATTATAGGGTTGCTCTTCGTCTATCGAGGTAGATAGATTATCTCTTGGTGTAATCCAATTCCTACAATGAACATGATATATCCAACATACACCTCAGGATTTTGGATGGCTAGAAGATTATGTCATGGTATAGTCAAACTATAACATCCTCAAGGTAAACTATCGATGCAACTCAGGTCAAAGAACCAGACACACCACTGCAGCTTCGAGCCAGTCATCGACGAGAAGGTAGACTTCCTAATGACTGCTCGAGGTGGTCATGCTTAGTATCCTCATTCTCTAACAAGTACCTATACTCTTGCTCTGGTGTCTCTACACCATAAACTCAAGACTCATCTACTATAAAGAAGTGATTGTACACCAACCTTCCAGATCAATCACCATCCTCATGGTGATCCTACGGTTGGGAGCATTTTATGAGTTAATAATGAAAATTCATGTCTTAAATTTTCAACTCTTGAAAATAAAAATTATCATTGCCATTAACTCAAGGGATGTATCACAGACACTAAATACATATTATGATAGAAAATAATTCATTTTATTATTTATAGTCAAAATTATAACTTTGTCCTTAGAAGTGTATAACAAGTATCAGCCAATTTTGGCTTTTAGGGCATATATATCTAACATGATTCCTCCTCTCAAACACATAATTATGCTATGGTGTTCCAGGAGGGGTCTGTTGTGTGAGGATTTGTAGTGCTCCCAAGCCTTGGGAGGCCACGGGAGGAGTCAGGATATTGGCTATAAGTAAATTAGGATAGGTATGGTCCTAGGGCTAGGATAGGAGTTATCCTAGGATAGAGATGGTGTTTAGCCCTCCATGGGCTCAAGGTCCAAGTGTTGAGGGCCTTGAGAGGCTTGGTTGGTGCTTCGAAGATCTGGAATACAAGATGGAGTAAGAAACCAAAGCTAGAGCATGAAGATTGCAAAAAAAGAATTTTCTGTAGGTTAGCCAGCTCAGTCCAGGATTGGGTCAGCTAAGTCTCAGAGCATAGGCCAAATAGAGCAGAGTAGCTTCGAAACTGCAAGCTGGCATGCAACTGGATCAGCTTAGTCTGAAACTAAGTCGATCCAGTCTCAGGTTAGTCGGCTTAGTGTTAAGACTGAGCTGGCTCAGTATGTGGGCAGAGCTACATGAGCATCTATTTGGGGCTAGCATAAAGACTTATCCTAAGGGTCTTAAGGCTTAGTTTAAGAGGTCTTAAGGAGGCTAACTCATATATGGGTTGGATTTAGATCCAAGGCATGAGAGCATGGAGGACATGGGTGTACATGGGCTCAGTAAGTGCTTTCATGGATTGGATTAGCTAGAAAAGTTTTTGGTCTAGCCTAATTGTTAGATATGTGTGCCCTAGAAGCCAAAATTGGCTGACACTTGTTATATACTTCTAAGGGCAAAATTAGAATTTTGACTATAAATAATAAAATGAGTTATTTTCTATCATAATGTGTATTTAGTATCTATGATACATCCCTTAAGTTAATAGCAATGATAGTTCTTATTTTCAAGAGTTGAAAATTTAAGACATGAATTTTCATTATTAGCTTATAAAATGCTCTTGACCGTAGGATCATCATGAGGATGGTGATTGATTCGGAAGGTTGGTATACAATTGCTTCTTTATAGTAGATGTGTCTTGAGTCTATGGTGTAGAGACACCAGAGCAAGAGTATAGATACTCGTTAGAGAATGAGGGTACTGAGCGTGACTACCTCGAGCAGTCATTTGGAAGTCTACCTTCTCGTCGATGACTGGCTCGAAGCTATAGTTGTATGTCTGATTCTTTAATCTGAGGTGCATCGACTGTTCACCATGAGGGTGTTATAGTTTGACTACACCATGACTCGGTCTCTTAGCTATTTGGAACCCTGAGGTGTATGTTGGCTATAGCATGTTCATTGTAAAAATTGGATTGCACCAATAGAAAATCTATCTACCTTGGTAGATAAGGAGTAGTCCTATGATGATCATGAGAATCAAGTCTATGCTCATGGTCATGGTAGAGTGACATAATAGAAAGAGTTTCTATTAAGGTTTTCATATTGGACTTGAATCGAATGATTAATCATATAACTGATATTAGGGTTTGATGAGATTACCTTAACCCTAATCCAGTCGGAGCTCAAGATAGAAGAACTTAATCACACAGGTAACTACACCGAGAGGTTCATTTTCAGTTCTGATGGATTGCCACCATATGCTGCTAGGTGTCACTGGTAGATTTTGAGAGCAATTAGAATGATTTAGATGATCAATCATACTAGTTATCTGAATCAAAAAAGTTCTGATCAATCAGAAGGTGTTTTGATGATGTCAATGATAGAGATCGCGACATATCTCATTATGATACAGAACTGAACCTAACTGGATCACACAAATAAGGATTTCGATTTGAATATAATCAATTAGACTAACCCAGTTTAATTGATTTGAATTAGATTCAATTAGGTTCAAGAAAATCGTACTGGCACACGATTGAGCCTAATGTTCTCCTTTAATTATCATTAAAGTTTATCTCGACTAAGCCAAATATATCTCGACTCACTCAGGTACCTTTACTTGGTCTGACTGGAGCTTGTCTAGATCAGAAAAGGGTTGTCTTAATTTATGAGATGAATTTGAGATAATACCTGCCATTTTTTGTCACCTACTAAATCCTATTTCGAACATTTGGTCAAACATTGATCTTTGACATTTAGACATCTGCCCATGTGTCAAGCCATCATAGGAGAGAGTTCTTGGATCAGTCCATCTGCTAAAAAGTAGATGGATAAGGAGCACTGCCTAAGGAGGCATGCACCCATGGATAAAGCATTTGGAGTCTCGTATAGATGGGACTCCAATTGCTTCGAGATTCTACTTGGATGGCACCTAGAAAACTACTTTGATCCATTCTTGGCACCATCTAAGGATGATTCAGAGGGGCTCTCATCTAATTAGATTAGGTGATGTCATCCCACCAATCAAATTTAGATCTAATTGCATAGAAAGCCATGATTGATCGGGATGATGTGGCACTGCATGGCGCAACAGGTTCTATAAAAATCCTGTTTGTGCCAAGATCAAAGATGCTTGACTCATTGCCCATGCCACAAGGATGCTCCTCTTTCTCCTCCATGCCACCTTTAGGTGTTCTCTCTCCTATCCATGCCCAAGAATTTTTAGGCACAAGTTTGGTGCGATCCAAGCAAAAGAAAGGCGATAGGAAAAGGAAGAAGGCAACACTGCTTCAAGAGACAACTCACATCTTCGAAAGAAGTTTGAAGATCTGCAAAATCAAATTCAGATCTAATTTTTGGAAAAATGATAAAGAAGAAGGAGATCTCTAGATTCTATTCGAGTGGATACTGATAGAGGCTAGGCACTTGTGCGGCTAGATTCAGAACCTCAAGCAAACATCAGGATCATCATAGGGTAATCAGATTATACCTACAATAAGATAAAATTATATTAGATTTAATTTATTTTTTATTTTATATTATATTTTTTTATTAGATTAATAATATTAGATCTAAAAAATTTTAGATCTGATTTAGATCCAAAAAAATTTTTTTTGAAATATCTCTCTTGATCCAAACATGTCAGAATGAACCTAACCCGAATTACTAGTGTTTTCCTTCAACTGGTATCAAAGCCAGGTTGCATTTTCCATTAGATCTAATTTTATTTTAATTTTTATCTAATAATTTAATAATTTTAGATATCACATTAGATGTGATTAGATTTAAAATCATAAATTTAAAAAATTAAATACTTTAGATCTAAGTTTTACAAGATGCATGACTAGTTGTAGAATAGAATTATTCTATATATAGTCTAGCATGATCATAATTTAATTTAATTAGTTATAATTTTTAGATCTATTTATTTACTATTTTTTGATATTATAAATATTACAATAAGATCTAAAAAATAGAGAATAAAGTTATTTAATTTTTGTTCATATGAGATATGATGAATGCATGTTTAGACTAGTTGTAGAATAGTTCTACAGAATTATCTAGAATATATTTTAATTTGATATGATCAATTTAAATTTAATTTTTTAGATGATTACGAGATAATTTAGATCTAAAAGCATGCATGATATGATACATGAAGATGTATGCAAAACATGTTTATAGTTGATCATTTTTTTATATATGAGATATATGATGTAGATCTAACTAGTTTTGTAGTATTCATATTTTTTATTAAGGCATTCCCCTTGGCCATTCGATCATAAGAACAAAGTAGGATTTAAATGCTCTCTCCTTCCATTCGATGGGGTATTCTTATGATGTGTAGGGTTGCTGCATGTTCATCCTTAATTAAAAATCTAAAACTTATTTTCTGCAAAATCCTAGATCCTGAAATACTAGGATTTTATTTATATATTTTATTTGTAAACCCTAAACTTAATTAAGAATTAAGATTATGAAATATGTTAAGTCTAAAAATTAAAAATTTTTAGATTTAAGATATATTCATAAAATTGGGTTCGGACTTGGGTAGCTCAATTAGGTCTAGCGGTTGATCAAACCGAATCAAGAGTTGGTTAGATGGGATCAAGAGTGCATAAATTGACCAGCCTAATAGGATTATGTCTGGGTCAAGATCAAATCATATGAGTGATCGATCAAGCTAAGACCTAATTAGGCTCAGTGGTTAGAATCTGGATTGTAGGCTAACCTGATTAGTTCTAGCTCAATAATTTGGTGTCTAAGGTAAGTCTGGCAGATACGACTGACTGGTTTTTAATTGGGAGCTCCTCAACTCGAATGCATTCTTGTCGAGTTAATGGCATATCCCTTCCATCGATCTTACTTACCTGACCATATTTATTGACACAATCCTGATCTAAGGTGGTTAACAATCTGAGCTATTCCATGCCACTAGGTTAGTCATAATTGTTATGGCTATTGTATGTCAAATTTAAAGAGATCTAAATCAAATCTCCCTAAGAAAAGATTAAGTCTAAGCTCTTCCACCATTGTAGATATGCTGGCCCTTTTTGGGGTTGATTGTTCTCGGCTGGTCATAGTAGTTTAGTTGCACCGAAAAGATGCAACCATGTCTATTAGGCATTGGATGCTATGAGCTGGAGGATAAATTGGGCTTAATATTTTGGATATGGTGAGAGATCCAATTAGAAATCCAATCTATGCAAATGGTGGATCTGACTTAACTAAGGAGTGGATCAATATTTCGGGCACAATGAGATTCATGAATTAGAGATCAAGTTTGGGTGCACCATGATTAGAGAATCATTAGACAAGAGTTATCCACTCATTAGCTAACCCATCATTAATAATTGTTAGGTGAGGTGGTGAGTCAGTTGGTGGGACTGCACCACCCATTAGAAATCTATAATTATGGAGATTTTCGCATCTTTACAGAGGGAGTGTAGGGATCCGAGAAAATAGTGGGAGCTAATTTATTTAAAAATTAAATTCCTAAATAAATTGGTCAAGTCTTAGTTATAATATCTAACTAAAAACTTTGACTCTCTATAGGAAAAGCAAAATATTTGCATCCAACCCACTAGCACGTATGCTGGACACCTACAGACTGATCAGACCCAATTACAAGAATTGGCTTCAGAACTTTAAAATTATTTTGGGTTTTGAGAAGTTAACTCATGTATTAGATCAGGATCCCCTCACCTTACCAGCTCGTCCATCCACTGAATAGAGAGCATCTCTTGATAAGTGGTTGGACGAAGATAACAAGGCTCGATACTACTTATTAGGCTCGATGTCTGATGAGCTTCAGTGCCAACATGAAGATATCAGGACTGCCCGCCAAATGTTGGCTCATCTATAACAAATGTTTGATGAACAGAGTCGCACAGCCAAATATTAGATCACTAAATGACTATTCAAGGATAAAATGCATGATGGATAGTCAGTCCAAGACCATTGTCTGATGATGATCAAGGACTTAAAGGAGCTTGAGAAGCTCGAAGTGAAGTTGGACCTGGATCTGCAGAATGATATAATTCTACAATCCTTGACTGATGCATATGAGCAGTTCATCATGAACTACCATATGCATAAACTTCAAAATACTCTGGCCGAGCTTATGAACATGCTGGTTACTACAGAGCTTTTGATGAAAGGTTCTAAAGGCTTAGTATTTGCTATGGAACGGACTTCTTCCAAGAGAAAATCTTTAGAAAAGAAGAAGAAGTCTGTGAAAAGGCAGAAGATGGAAGGAGGAAAGAAAAAGAAGGCAGAGCTGAAGAAGAAGGCCGCTAATAAAGAAAAGTATTTCCATTGCAACACTGACGGCCACTAGAAGCGGAACTGCCCTACATACCTGGCCACCCTAAAGAATAAGAAGGAGGTTGATCCTTCTGAAGGTATGCTCATTATTGAATCTAACCTTACGATTTCTTCTACATCTAGTTGGATGCTTGACTCTGGTTCTGGTGCTCATTTGTGCACTTCCATGCAGGGTCTTGAGGATAGCAGGAGGCTGAGGGATGGGGAGATAATCCTATGCACTAAAAATGAAGCAAGGATTGCTGTTATGGCCGTAGGAACCTATCCTCTTCGACTACCATCTGATTTAGATTTAGTACTTAAGGATTGTGATTATATGCCTACAGCAAGCAGAAATTTGATTTCTATTTCATGTTTAGCACTAGAAAGCTATGTAATTAGTTTTCTTAAGGACCATTATAACATTCTTTATAAAAAAAATAAAATATAAGTGGTTTTCTTATTAATGATCTTTACCAGTTATATATTAATGTATCTATTTTTAATATTGAGCAAAATGTGAATGCCATAAAATCAAAATGACCCAGGAATAGTCCAAATAATAAGTAGCTATGGCACCTTAGCCTAGGTCATATAGCAGAAGATAGGATTAACAAATTAGAAAAAATCAGGTTATTGACTTCATTGACTTTTGAGTCATATCCAATTTATGAATCATGTCTTCATGGCAAAATGACTAAACTTTCTTTTGTGGGACATGGGGAAAGGGCCACGGATTTACTTGCCCTAATACGTACTTATGTGTATGGCCCATTTGATGTGCCGGCTAGAGGCAATTTTGTCTACTTCATAACTGATTTATCTCAGTATAGGTATGTGTAACTTATGAGACACAAGTATGAACTTTTGAAAAGTTTAAAAAATTCGGACATGAAGTAGAAAAGCAAACCAAAAAATCCATTAAGATTCTTCGATCAGATCGAAGAGGTGAATACCTTAGTTGAAAATTCCTAGACTATCTCAAGTAGAATGGCATAGTCTCTCAATGGACTCCACCTGAAATACCTTAACTCGATGGAATTTTAGAACGGAGGAATTGAACCCTATTAGATATAGTCTGATCCATGATGAGCTTCATAGACCTTCCTAATTTTTTTTGGAGACACAATTTGTTAACTACTATATATTTACTGAATAGGGTTCCTTCTAAAACTGTTTCTACCACATCGTATGAGATATGGCATGGTAAGAAACCAAGTCTGAGTCATCTCAGAATTTGGGATTGTTCGACTCATGTCAAAAGACAACAAGCAGACAAGTTAGAGTATAGGTCCTTTAGAGCTTGACTCATAGGATATCCTAAAGAGTCATTAGAATATTATTTCTACATTTTAGAAGATCACAATGTGATTGTGAGTCGACATGCCATCCTTCTTGAAAAATAGTTTATTCAAGATGGTAGCATTGAAAAGCAGATCAAGCTAGAGGAGAAAGTCTCCCAAGAGCAAAGAGCTAAATACCCTTTGGAACCAAATCAGGTTGAGCCAATACAATCACTACCTCCTCCACCTCAAAGATTGGAAAGGATTTTTCATCCCCCTGAGAGGTACTTAGGTACTATTTCAGAGGAAGTAGAGAAAATATTTCTTGTAGGTAATGGAGTTCATGTTGATGATCCTAAAATCTATAACGAGGCGATATCAGATATCGACTTCGAAAAATGGTTAGAGGCAATGAAGTCAGAAATTGAGTCAATAAGAACACTACCTCCTCCACCTCGTAGATTGGAAAGAGTTTCCCATTCCCCTAAAAGATACTTAGGTATTATTTCAGAAGACGTAAAGAAAATATTCCTCGTAGGCAATGGTGCTCATGGTGATGATCCCAAAACCTACAACGAGGTGATATCAGATATCGACTCCGAGAAATGGCTAGAGGCAATGCAGTCAGAAATTGACTCGATGCACTCAAACCAAGTCTGGACCTTGGTAGATCCACCAGAAGGTATAGTACCTATTGGGTGTAAATGGATCTACAAGAGAAAGATTGGTGCACATGGAAATGTAGAGATATACAAAGTTAGATTAGTGGCAAAAAGTTATAGTCAGTATGAAGGCATTGACTATCAGGATACCTTTTCGCCAGTAGCCATGCTTAAATCCATTCACATATTGCTTGCTGTTGTAGCCTATTCCGATTATGAAATATAGCAAATGAACGTAAAAATGGCATTCTTAAATGGATATCTTGAGGAAGATATCTATATGGAACAGCCACTGGATTTCACATCCAATGATATTGATCACAAAGTATGCAAGCTGCAAAGGTCTATATATGGACTTAAGCAAGCATCTCGGAGCTGGAATGCTCATTTTAATGATGTGATCAAATTATTTGGTTTCATCAAGAACGAGAAGGAACCATGTATTTTTAGAAAGATCAATGGGAACGCTATTGTCTTCCTCGTACTGTACGTGGATGATATCCTTCTTATTAGAAATGATATTTCCTTATTGACTATGGTTAAAATGTGATTATCTAAAGAATTCTCCATGAAAGATCTAGAAGAAGCATCATTCATTCTTGGAATCAAAGTGTATAGAGATAGACCGAATAGGATGCTAGGTCCTTCACAGAAGATGTACATAGAGAAAGCACTAAAGAGGTTTAGCATGGAAAACTCCCAGAGGGGATTGGTACCCTTCAGACATGGTATTTATCTCTCCAAGAAAATGTGTCCCAACACACCAGAGGAGATCGAATGCACGAGCAAGATCCCTTATGCTTCTGCAATAGGGAGCCTCATGTATGCCATATTATGTACACGACCTGATATAGCCCATGCTATAAGTGTCATGAGCAGATATCAGTCGAATCCAGGTGGAGAACACTAAACATAAACTAGAAGCATATTCTGACTATAGTTTTCAATCAGACCTAGATGATAGCAAATCCATTTCAGGGTATGTCTTTACTCTGAATGGTGGAGCAGTGAGTTGGAAGAGTAATAAGCAACCAACTATAGCTGACTCAAGCACTGAAGCAGAATATATAGCTGTAAGTGAAGCTATCAAGGAAGCTATCTGGATGAAGAAGTTCATCACTGAATTGGGTGTTATTCTTAAAATTAAGTATCCAGTACCACTTTATTGTAATAATACTGGAGCGTTGCTCAAGCAAAAGAATCAAGGTCTCATCATAAATCCAAACATATTCTGAGACACTTTCATCTCGTTCGTAAAATTATTGAAAGACAAGATGTAGTCATAGAACGAGTTGACACGAAGAACAACATAGCAGACCCATTCACTAAGGCTTTACCACTGCAACTATTTGATTGCCACCTTAATTGTATGGGATTAAAATATAAGGATGATTGGCTTTAGTGCAAGTGGAACATTGAAAGGAATATGCCCTCAAGCCAATCAATTCTTGGGTTGTTCTTTATCTTCCAAACTCATGTAATGACATTTTTTAATAAAGGCATTTATTTCATCATATGCAGTGTCTTATTATTTAAGATTATGATGAACCCTACAAATTAGGGCTATGATTTTAGGATTATGATGAGATCATACTAGTGAGACCTAAAATCTAAAAATCCTAATTTAAATATTCCTAGTCGATGGGACATTAAGTTAGGGATCAATGTTTTTCGGTAAGACTAGCACATCTTTTGTATGCTCAATTAAGAGAGTGATTGATCTCACAATCACTTGTGTATGACACTAATACAAAGATGTGGGTGCTCATTAGAGAATGAGTTCACTGAATTGATCCAAATTGAGAATATCTAATGGAGTCTTATCTACATGTCAATAGATGATTCTCATAGTGGAATTGTGCATATAATCCTTTGACCTGAAACTACCATAGAATCTTATATATATGAATCCATATTTTGGTTCATACTCATTCATCACTCAGTCATGTATGGGATGATCTGGATATGGTAGATTATATATGAAGGATTGTGAGTAGGTTAATATGGAATCAATCACTCCTGGTAAGAGGAAATAGCATCCTACCTGCTTCAAACAAATGATGATTCAGGAAGACTTTGATCAAAGCATGATGAAAATTAGAAATGATTTCTAATGTTTCATTAAATAAATCATCATCATAAGATTGAAAGAGAAATGAATATGATATTGGGGTTGACATATTTCCATACCCAGAGTCATATTCAGGATGCAAGAAGATCGAAGGATCTAGTTGCATGGTAATTTTCACTGAAGGATATTTTTGGTATTTCTATCAAAATTTCATATCTTTCAGAAAGTCATGATATGTTGCTAGACATTAATCTTGTCTTGTGGGTTTGATCAAATTAAAATTTTAATTTGATCATTAAATTAGAAAGTGTTCTAAATTAAGTCAAAATTGGGTTGGCTAGTTTTGACCTAAATCGGTTTGGTTGAGTTCTAACCAGATTAGGTCAAATCACACCCAGGCCCACTGCTGGTTAGATGTGGAACCTAATGGGTCACACACAAAGAGAATTGATTAAGGGTCTAATTAGATTAGACCATGTTTGAAAGATGAACATGCTAGCACATATAGCAAACCCTAGCACCTGGATTCAAATTGGATTCGAATCAGCTTCCGATTTAGGCTAATTAAGGTCCGATTTCAGCCAAATAGGATTTGGTCTTGAATTGGATTAACCTAGACTTATTGGGCTTCAGTTGGGGTGCCACATACGTAAATCCCATATGCTAGAGAGTCTCTCTCTTGTGCATGGGAAGTCTTTCATGCACAAAGCATTTTTGATGCATAGAATTAGTTGGCGCCTACCTTCATTGACCTTTTCCATTTGCTATGTCGCACAAAAATTTTGAATAGGCATGGACATCAGATATGGGGCAATAAAGAGTCCTTCTACAAGTTAAAAACTCCATTTTCTTTTTAATTTTTGTCGCCCAAGATTCTTTGTCGCCCAAGACTACTTGCCACCCTGGACTCCATGCCTCCCACTCCTCCTTGATGCCTCTTGGACCAAGTCAAAGTCTCTTGGGACTTTGACTATTCAAAGATCATCTCCATGCCTTCTTGCTAAATGGGCATCCCTTTTCAGAGCCATTGGATGGCCTTTATCTGATCTAATGGATGAAAAGGGTGGCGCCAAAGATGAAATATTGCGACTCTTTGTAAATAACTTACGTAAAATTAGTCCAAGAGTCCTTCTGCTTTAAGGCACCTCTTGGACTAAGTTCACATCTCATTATTTTCTGATGAGGTGTAAGATTGGCTGAAGGGACATGAGATAATTTTTTTGAATGGGCACGAGAAATTATGTTGGCACCCTTACGTACATTATAAATAAGGGTGCGTACCATGAGTCCAGGAGATGTGGAAAAAAAAATAAAATTATCTTTCTTTCTTACAAGAGTTTCTTTTGTCCAGTTTTCTTTCTTTCTTTCTCTTGTCTAGACCTTATCCTTATAAGGATAGGAAGTCATCTTAAGACTAAGAGAATAGGAAGGAAAATTAAGAAGACAAAGAAAAAAAAAAAAAGATAGATAAAGAGAGGCAAGAAAGGTGACATAAAAGCTAAAAAAGGTCTTACCCATTTAATTAAAGGTCTTATTATTAGAATTTTAATTATATAAATCAGAAGTACTGGTGTTTTGATCAAGTCTCTGTGTGGATCAACATTGGAGGGTGAACACATGGGCACCTGATGGAATCCCTGATAGACTGCTGTCGGCGATCAAAGTCAATTTAGGGTTTAGCGATGAGCGGTATGTTCTAATATTTTTTTTATATTACAAATGCATGTTATATGATTTAATTGCAATAATGTGGTCCTAGGGTTTGGGCTTGGTTTATATGATTTCATGTTTTTGCTTTGAAATCCATGCTTCCACCCTGTACACCATTCCCTTCATTAGTATCAGAGCAAGCCTTATTATGCTAAATCATATAATGCATTGCTTATAATATAATGGCATAAATGAAAAATATGATATAATATTTTTGGTATGTTTTTATATATGATGAGATCATATTTTTATTTATCATAATGTGATTATGATGTATATATTATTCTATGAAGGTTGCCCTGACATAGTGAAAGTATTCACTATGTATTGATGGTTATCCTTGAATAATTATACAAGTTAATATATATATAAATTTTTCATAATTGATACTTTTATGCATTTAATTTTAAATCAGAATGTGCATCGAGACCATTTAAATCCCTCTTTAAAAATTATATTAAGTTGTAGTATAATTAATCTATAGCTGAATCAGTTGGGATGTCTAATTGATCAATCAGTGTCTACGATAAATGATTCATGATTGGTAAAGAGAATATGATTTTTTAATTGGTTTCGTTGTTTGACCTGATCAATTTATTGGTGTCTAAGGAAAGCAACGGGGAGACTTCCACTTCTCTTCCGCTTACCTGACTGAGTCGATTAATTTAATTCTAGATTGAAATGCTTAGTATTATATTCACTACATTAAGACCTTCCTTCATACTAGGTTGTTATTATATCTTGAACCATATTAGTTTTGTTGTGTAACCATAAGATCTATAATGGAGAATGATGTAATATTAATCTAGTGCATTGAGATGCTTATAGCATTTTGAATATACTATTTTGTTGTGTAACCACAAAAGCAGTTATATTTCATTTTGACTGTATAGAAATAAAGGATTCTACTTAAACTAAAACATTAAAGTTTATTGTGCTAACATAAGGATATTAATGTTTTAGATGCAAATTCTTATTTTTGAGAGTTACATAAAATGAAATTGGAAAGACTTTCCTTACATAAAATGCAATTGGAAAGACTTTCCTACCTTTGAACCTATAACAGCTTTGTTGTGAAACCACAAGACCTTTTATAAGAAATTAGGGTCTTATTCTCACTAAGAAAATCAATTAGAGGGTTATGATTTTTTGATTAATCAATGGGAGACATAATTAAAATCCTAATTTAATTATGTTTGTCATCATGAGTTATTTGCTTATGTATTGTTCTTTATTTTGTAGATTTAATGGCTTCTTCACTTTCATTGCATTTAATTTTGGATTCAAATAAATTAATTGATCAAAATTCTGTGAACTGGCTGAGAAACCTAAAAATAGTACTCAGTCAAGAAAAACTCTCCTATATTTTTGGTACCTCTGATCCTATGCCATTAGGACAAGGTGCCACAGATGAAGATAAGTCCACATATAATATGTGGCAAAATGATTTTCTTGCTGTCAAGTGCATCATACTTGCCTCTATGAGTAATGAATTACCGAGACAATATGATTGCATGGACACTTAGTCCGTATTGCTCAATCTAAAAGAATTTTATGGAGAGCACAGTAGAACTACTAGATATGAGATATCTAAGCAATTATCCCATGCAGGAATGACAAAAGGAACATCCGTACAAAATCATGTTTTGATGATAATTGACCTAATCACTCGATTAAGTCAATTAGATTTTGTTATGGATGGAGAGTTAAGTCAGGATTTGATCCTGCAATCTCTCTCATAATCATTTTCTCAGTTTATCATGAACTTTCACATGAACAAACTGAATTCTTCCTTGCCTGAGCTATTAAATATGCTCAAAATAGAAGAAAGCCATAACAAGAAGGATAAGGCTCCTCTTCTTCTTGCGGATGGGATCTCCAAGAAGAAGGCAGGCAAAAAGGGTTCAAAGAGAAGGTTGAATCCTAAAGGTGGTATAAATAAGAAGAAAATAGGGAAGAAGGTCTCCCGACAGATGACCTATTTTCACTATGGCAAAATAGGTCATTGGAAGAGGAATTGCAAAGCTTATCTTGCAATCGTGAAGTCTGGTGCAAATAATGCACTAAAAGGTTTGTATGAGATACATACTATATTATCATTAAATTCTTCCATTTCAAATTCTTGGGTATTAGATATTGACTGTAGTTTTCATATCTGCAAATCTTTGCAGGGGCTGCAGAAAATTAAGAGTTTGAAGAAAGATGACTTCAAGCTCTATGGTGCTGGAGGAGAGTCTATCCAAGCAAAAGCTGTAGGGACAAATATATCAAAGTTACCTTATGGAAAGATCTTAGAGCTTACAAATTGTTATTATATGCCTAAGATCATTAAAAATATTATATCTATACCCTTGTTATTAAAACAAGATTATAGTCTTAATGTAATGAGCGAAGGTTGCTCGATCAAATATTCTAATGAAAATATTTGTTTCGATATATTTAGCAATGGTTTGTTGACTCTATGTTTGGATGACAATATATTTCATATTGATAAAAAAGGAAAACATAAGAGAGATGATATAAATAATACTTTACTTTGGCACTATCGATTAGGTCATATTAGTGAGGCTAGGATTAACAAGTTATACAAAGAAAAGTTCTTTGATCCTTTTGATTATGAATCACTAGGAACTTGTGAATCATGCCTCATGGGTAAAATGACCAAGATTCTATTTAGTGGACATGGAAAAAGGACAAATGAGTTATTAGGACTTGTACATATGGATGTATATGGTCCTATGACAACTCAAGCTAAAGGAGGATACTCTTATTTCATAATGTTCACTGATGATTTATCTAGGTTTGGATATGTGTATCTTATGAAACACAAATTAGAAGCCTTTGATAAATTCAAAGAATATCAAAGTATGGTCGAAAAACAAACTGAACAATATATAAAAATCCTTCGATCTGATCGAGGAGGAGAATAATTATCTAGTGAGTTTCTATACTATCTTAAAGTTAAAGGAATTCTCTCTGAATGGACACCTCCTTATACACCATAATTAAATGGTGTAGCCGAAAGAAAAAATCATACCTTATTAGATATTGTACGGTCCATGATGTGCTTAACTGAATTACCTATTTCCTTCTGGGTCTTGCCCTGGAGACTGCAATTTACATCTTGAATAGAGTACCTTCTAAATCTATATCTAGTACTCTATATGACATATGGAGAAGTAAGAAACCTTAACAAAAGTATCTTAAGATATGGGGTTATCCAGCATATGTCAAAAAAAATTTTGAACATAAACTTGATGCTAGATCAGATAGATGTCTATTTATAGGATATCCTAGAAATAGTATAGGATATTTATTCTACCATCCTACTGAACAAAAGGTATTTATAAGTAGGCATGCTACTTTCATGGAAAAAGAATTTATCCTAGAAAAGAGTAGTGGCAGAAAGAAATATTGAACTTAGTAAAGTTCAAGAAAAATAAGTAGAAATTTCTCAACTATATAATCACATAAAAGAACCAGAATACATAACTCCTATCCGTAGGTCTAAAAGAGTACGAAATACACCTATGAGGTATGGTTTCATTATTGAGAACAATGAAGCCCAAGTCATTGAGAATGATGAACCTCTGACATATATGGAAGCAGTCAAAAGTAAAGACTCATACAAATGGCTGGCTACCAAGCAATTCGAAATAGAATCCATGCACACCAACAAAGTATCGACTTTGGTGGATGCACCAGAGGATATAAATTCTATTGGATGCAAATGGACTTTTCAGAAAAAGATTGGAGGTGATGGTCAAATTGAAATCTATAAGGCCAGATTGGTGGCTAAGGATTTTAGGCAAAAATAGGAGATTGATTATAATGAAACATTTTCACCTGTTTCCATGCTCAAATCTATTCAGATTATGCTTGCTATAGCAGCATACCATGACTATGAAATATGGAAAATGGATGTAAAAATTGCCTTCCCTAATGGTTTCCTTAAGGAGGAGGTCTATATGTCACAGCCAAAGGGATATGAGTTAAATGAGAGACCAAATCAGGTATGCAAGCTTAAGAGATCCATTTATGGATTAAAGCAAGCATCAAGGAGTTAGAACATCCATTTTGATGAAATAGTAAAAGATTTTGGTTTTATCAAGAATATGGATGAACCATGTGTGTACAAGAAAACTAGTGGAAGAACCATAGTCTTCTTGGTTCTATTTGTAGATGACATACTCTTCATTCGGAATGATATCCCAATATTACAATCAGTCAAATTATGACTATCAAATAAGTTTTCCATAAAAGATTTGGGAAAAGCATCCTATATACTAGGAGTAAAGATCTACAGAGATATATCTAAGAGGATGCTAGGCTTGTCCCAATCTAGGTACATTGACTTAGTACTAAAAAGATTCATTATGGATGAGAGTAAGAGAGGTTACTTACCTATGAGTCAAGGCATACATCTCTCTAAAAAGATGCCTCCAAAGACACCTGAAGAGAGAAATAGAATGTGTTCTATTCCTTATGCTTCAGCTGTTGGATCAATAATGTATGCCATGTTATGTACATACAAGGCCTGATGTTGCCTATGCTTTAGGCATTGCAGGTAGATTTCAAGCTGATCCAGGAGAGGATCATTGGAAAGCTGTGAAAAATATTTTTAAGTACTTGAGAAGGACTAAAGATATTTTTCTTATATATGGTGGTTCTGATCTTAAACTAGAAGCATATTCTGACTCTACTTTTCAATCAGACCTAGATGATAGCAAATCAATTTCAGGATATGTCTTTACTTTGAATGGTGGAGCAGTGAGTTGGAAGAGTACTAAGCAGCCAACTGTAGCTGACTCAACCACTGAAGTAGAATATATAGCTATAAGTGAAGATGCCAAGGAAGCTATCTAGATGAAAAAGTTCATCACTAAATTGGATGTTATTCCTAAAAATAAGTATCCAGTACCACTTTACTATGATAATACTGGAGCTGTTGCTCAAGTAAAGGAACCAAGGTCTCATCATAAATCCAAACACATTCTAAGATGCTTCCATCTCGTTCGTGAAATTATTGAAAGACAAGATGTAGTCATAGAATGAGTTGACATAAAGAACAACATAGCAGACCCATTCACTAAGGCTTTACCACTATAACTATATGATCACCACCTTGATTGTATGGGATTAAAATATAAGGGCGACTGGCTTTAGTGCCAGTGCTAGATTGAAAGGAATATGCCCTCAAGCCAATCAATTCTTGGGCTATTCTTTGTCTTCCAAATTCATGTAATGATATTTTTTAATAAAGGCATTTATTTCATCATATGCAATGTCTTTTTATTTAAGATTATGATGAACCCCATAAATTAGGGCTATGATTTTAGGATTATGATGAGATCATACCAATGAGACCTGAAACCTTAAAACCCTAATTTAAATAATTCTAGTCGATGGGACATTAAGTTAGGGATCAATGTTTTTCGGTAAGACTAGCACATCTTTTGTATGCTTATTGAGAGGGTGATTGATCTCACAATCACTTGTGTATGACACTAATACAAAGATTTGGGTGCTTTATTAGAGAATGAGTTCACTAAATTGATCCAAATTGAGAATATATAATGGAGTCTTATCTACATGTCAATAGATGATTCTCATAGTGGAATTGTGCATATAATCTTTTGACCTGAAACTGCCATAGAATCTTATATATATGAATCCATATTTTGGTTCATACTCATGTTAGATATATGTGCCCTAGAAGCCAGAATTGGCTGACACTTGTAATACACTTCTAGGGGCAAAATTATAATTTTGACTATAATTAATGAAATGGGTAATTTTCTATCACACCTGTGTATTTAGTGTCTGTGATACATCCTTTGAGTTAATGGTAATGATAATTCATATTTTCAAGAGTTGAAAATTTAAGACATGAATAATCATTATTAACTCATAAACAGCTCCCGACCATAGGATCATCACGAGGATGGTGATTGATCCGGAAGGTTGGTGTACGATCGCTTCTCTTTAGTAGATGAGTCTTGAGTCTACGGTGTGGAGACACCGGAGCGAGAGTACAGGTACTCGTTAGAGAACGAGGGCACTGAGCGTGACCACCTCGAGTAGTCATTAGGAAGTCTACCTTCTCGTCAATGACTGACTCGATGCTGCAGTAGTGTGTCTGGTTCTTTGACCTGAGATGCATCGGCAGTTCACCTTGAGGGTGTTATAGTTTGACTACACCATTACTCGGTCTCCTAGCCATATGGAACCCTGAGGTGTATGTTGGCTATAGCATGTTCATTGTAGGAACTGGATTGCATCAAGATGGGAATCTATCTACCTCGGTGGTAGAGGAGCAGCCCTATGATGATCATGAGAATCAAGTCCAGAAATCCATGGCCATGGCAGAGTGAAATAATAGAAAGAGTTTCTATTTAGATTTTCACATTGGACTCGAATCGAATGATTACATCATATGACAGAGACTAGGGTTTGACGAGTTCACCTTAACCCTAATCTGATCGGGGCTCAAGATAGAAGAACTTAATCACACAGGTAGCTGCACCAAGAGGTTCGCATTCAGCTCTGATGGGTTGCCACCATATACTGCTAGGTGTCACTGGTGGATTTTGGGAGCAATTAGAATGATTTAGATGATCGATCATTCTAGCTGTTCGAATCAGAAGAGTTCTGATCCATCGAAAGGAGTTTCGATGATGTCGATGATAGAGATCATGACATATCCCATTACCATACAGAACTGAACCTAACTGGGTCACACAAACAAGGGTTTGAATCTGGTGATCATCAATTGAACTGATCTAGTTCAATTGATCTGAATGAGATTCAATTAGGTTCAAGGAAATCGTGCTAGCACTCGATTGAACCTAACGTTCTTCTTTTACTATCATAAATAAGTTGTCCTGACTGAGCCAAAGGAGTTTGTGCTCAATCAGAGGCCTTCATATGGTCTGACTGGAGGTTGTCCAAGTCAGAATAGGTTGTCTTATTTGTAAGACATTACCTGCCATTTTTGGTCACCTGCCATTTCTTGTTCTTTGACTTTGGTCAAAAGTCTACCTTTGACTGGTCAAACGTTGACCATTGACCCTTTGACTTTTGACCACATGTCATGCACCTATTGGAGAGCTGGTGGGGGCCTGTCCCCCTGCCAGAACCTGGCAAGGAGAAAGGGCGCACGCCAAGGGTGGCGTGAGCCCAAGTAGGAGGCGCCTAGGAGTCCTTGTTGGACAAGGACTCCACCTCCCTTTTGGATTCCAATCAGAGTTCTACTAAGAATCCAGTTTGACTGGTCTTAGGCGCCCTCTAAGGAGGAATCCAGGGGTCTCTATTCCAACCAATCAGATTTAGATCTGATTTCACAAAGGGTTGTGATTGGTTGAGAGGAAGAGGAGTTGGATCACAAGAGGTCTATAAATAAGACCCTGCGCCCAACCCTAATAATCCTAAGTGAATTGCAATTGAGAAACCCCACGCCCCAAGGCTGCCTCTCCCCTCCTTCTCCACGCCATAGTCTCTTCTCCCCTTGCTCTCCACGTCCAAAAGTGTTTTGGACTTAGGTTGGTGCGATTCAGATCAAGGAAAGGCGATCAAAAGCAAGAAGGCTGCGCTGCTGCAAAAGGACGACTGCAGATCTTCAAAAGAGTTTTGAAGATCCTCCAGATCAGATCCAGATCTGATTTTTGGAGGTGTGATAGAGAAGAAGAGGATCTCCAGATCCAACCCGAGTGGATACCGGTAGAGGCCAGGCGCTTGCGTGGCTAAGATCCAGAACCTTCCGCTGCAATCAGGATCATCTACAGGGTAATAGGATTACCCAAATCAGGTAAATTAAATTTGATTTAATTTATCTTGTTTTATTTTATTTATTAAAATAATAAGAATCAGATCTGAAACATATCAAGATATGATTGAGATCAAGAGAAAATTTTTGAAATATATCTCTTGATCTAATCAGATCTGGACGAACCTAGACCGGGAAATCAGGATTTCCCTTCAACTCATTCATCACTTAGTCATGTATGGGATGATCTGGATATGATAGATTATATATGAAGGTTGTGAGTAGGTTAACATGGAATCGATCACTCCTGGTAAGAAAAAATAGCATCCTATCTACTTCAAACAAATGATGATTCAGGAAGACTTTGATCAAAGCATGATGAAAATTAGAAATGATTTCTAATGTTTCGTTAAATAAATCATCATCATAAGATTGAAAGAGAAATGAATATGATATTGGGGTTGACATATTTCCATACCCAGAGTCATATTCAGGATGCAGGGAGATCGAAGGATCTAGTTGCATGGTAATTTTCACTGAAGGATCTTTTTGATATTTCCATCAAAATTTTATATATTTTGGGAAGTCATGATACATTGCTAGACGTCAATCATGTCTTGTGGGTTCGATCAAATTAAAATTTTTATTTGATCATTAAATTAGAAAGTATTCTAAATTAAGTCAAAATTGGGTTGGCTAGTTTTGACCTAAATTGATTTGGTTGAGTTCTAACCAGATTAGGTCAAATCACACCCAAACCCACTGCTGGTTAGATGTGGAACCCAATGGGTCACACACAAAGAGAATTGATTAAGGGTCTAATTTGATTAGACCATGTTTGCAAGACGATTATGCTAGCACATGTAGCAAACCATAGCACCTGGATTCGAATCAACTTCCGATTTGGGCTAATTATGGTCCGATTTGAGCCAAATAGGATTTAGTCTTGAATTGGATTAACCTAGACTGATTGGGCTTTAGTTGGGGCACCACATACTTGAATCCCATGTGCCAGAGAGTCTCTATCTTGCGCATGGGAAGTCCTTCATGTGCAAAGCATTTTTTATGCATAGAATTAGTTGGCACCTACCTGCTTTGACTTTTTCCATTTGTTATGTCATGTAATCAGATATGGGGTGATAAAGAGTCATTCTACAAGTTAAAAACTCTATTTTTTTTAAATTTTTGTCGCCTAGGATTCTTTGTCGCCCAAGACTCCTTGCCGCCCTGGACTCCATGCCGCCCACTCTTCCTTACGCCTCTTGGACCAAGTCAAAGTCTCTTAGGACTTTGACTATTCAAAGATCATCTCCACGCCTTCTTGCTGAATGGGCATCACTTTTTAGAGCCATTGGATGGCCTTTATCTAATCTAATGGATGAAATGGGTGGCGCCAAAGATGAAATATCGTGACTCTTCGTAAATAACTTACGTAGAATTAGTCCAAGAGTCCTTCTACTTTAAGGCACCTCTTGGACTAAGTCTACATCTCATTATTTTCTGATGAGGCATGAGATTGGTTGAAGGGACATGAGATAATTTTTTTGAATGGGCATGAGAAATTGTGTTGGCACCCTTACGTACATTATAAAAAAGGGTGCGTACCATGAGTCCGAGAGATGTGAAAAAAAAAAATTATCATTCTTTCTTACAAGAGTTTCTTTTATCCAATTTTCTTTCTTCCATTCTCTTGTCTAGACCTTGTCCTTATAAGGATAGGAAGTCATCTTAAGACTAAGAGAATAGGAAGGAAAATTAAGAAGACAAAGAAAAAAAAGAAAAAATGATAAAGAGAGGCAAGGAAGGTGACATAAAGGCTAAAAGAAGGTCTTGCCCATTTAATTAAAGTTCTTATTATTAAAATTTTAATTATATAAATCAGAGGTGCCGGTGTCTTGATCAAGTATCTGTGTGGATCAACATTGGAGAATGAACACGTGGGCACCTGGTGGAACCCCTGACAGACTGCTGCCGGCAATCAGAGTCAATTTAGGGTTTAGCGATAAGAGGTATGTTCTAATATTTTTTTTTTATATTATAAATGCATGTTATATGATTTAATTGCTGATAAGGTGGTCCTAGGGTTTGAGTTTGGTTTATATAATTTCATATTTTTGCTTTAAAATCCATGCTTCCACCCTGTACACCATTCCCTTCATTGGTATCGAAGCAAGCCTTATTAAGTTAAATCATATAATGCTTTGCTTATAATATAATGGCATAAATGAAAAATATGATATAATATTTTTAGCATGTTTTTATATATGATGAGATCATATTTTTATTTATCATAATGTGATTATGATGTATATATTATTCTATGAAGGTTGTCCTGACATAGTGGAAATTATTCACTATGTATTGATGGTTGTCCTAGAATAATTATATATGTTAATATATATATATATATATATATATATATATATATATATATATATATATATATATATATATATATATATATATATATATAAATTTTTCATAATTGATGCTTTTATGCATTTAATTTTAAATTAGAATGTGCATCGAGACCATTTAAATCCCTCTTTAAAAATTATATTATGTTGTAGTCTAATTAATCTATAGCTGAATCAGTTGGGATGTCAAATTGATCAATCGGTGTCTAGGATAAATGGTTCACGACTGGTAAAGACAACATGATTTTTTAATTGGTTCTGTTGTCTGATCTGACTAATTTATTGGTGTCTAAAAAAAGCAAAGGGGGGACTCCCACTTCTCTCCCACTTATCTGATCGATTCGATTAATTTAATTCTAGATTGAAATGCTTAGTATTATATTCACTACATTAAGGCCTTTCTTCATACTAGGTTCTTATTATGTCTTGAACCATATTAGTTTTGTTGTGTAACCACAAGATCTATCATGGGGAATGATGTAATATTAATCTAGTGCATTGAGATGCTTACAGCATTTTGAATATACTGTTTCGTTGTGTAACCACAAAAGCAGTTATATTTCATTTTGACTGTATAGAAACAAAGGGTTCTACTTAAACTAAAACATTAAAGTTTGTTGTGCTGACACAAGGCTATTAATATTTTAGAGGCAAATTTTTTTTTTTAGAGTTACATAAGATGCAATTGGAAAGAGTTTCCTACCTTTGAACTTATAATAGGTTTGTTGTGCAACCACAAGACCTTTTATAAGGAATTAGGGTCTTATTCTCACTAAGAAAATCAATTAGAGGGTTATGATTTTTTGATTAATCAGTGGGAGACATGATTAAAATCTTAATTTAATTACGTTTGTCATCATGAGTTGTTTGCTTATGTATTGTTCTTTATTACGTAGATTAAATAGCTTCTTCACTTTCATTGTGTTTAATTTTGGATTCAAATAAATTGATTGGTCAAAATTATATGGATTGGCTGAGAAACCTAAAAATAGTACTCAATCAAGAAAAACTCTCCTATATTCTTGATACCCCTGATCCTATGCCATTAGGACAAGATGTCATAGATGAAGATAAGTCCACATACAATATGTGGCAAAATGATTCCCTTACTGTCAAATGCACCATACTTGCCTCTATGAGTAATGAATTACAGAGACAGCATGATGGCATGGACACTCAGTCCATATTGCTCAATCTAAAAGAACTTTATGGAGAGCATAGTAGAACTGCTAGATATGAGATATCTAAGCAATTATTCCATGCAAGAATGATAGAAGGAACATCCATACAAAATCATGTTTTGATGGTAATTGACCTAATCACTCGATTAAGTCAATTAGATTTTGTTATGGATGGAGAGTTAAGTCAGGATTTGATCCTGCAATCTCTCCCAAAATCATTTTCTCAATTTGTCGTGAACTATCACATGAACAAACTGAATTCTTTCTTGCTTGAGCTATTAAATATGCTCAAAATAGCAGAAAGCCATATCAAGAAGGATAAGGCTCCTCTTCTTCTTGTGGATGGGATCTCCAAGAAGAAGGCAAGCAAAAAGGGTTCAAAGAGAAGGTTGAACCCCAAAGGTGGTGTAAATAAGAAGAAAAAGGGGAAGAAGGTCTCCAAATAGATGACCTATTTTCACTGCGGCAAAATAGATCATTGGAAGAGGAATTGCAAGGCTTATCTTGAAACCATGAAGTTTGGTGCAAATATTGCACTAAAAGGTATGTATGAGATACATACTATATTATCATTAAATTCATTCATTTCAAATTTTTGGGTATTAGATACCGGCTGTGGTTTTCGTATCTGCAAATCTTTGTAGGAGCTGTAGAGAATTAAGAGTTTGAAGATAGGTGACTTCAAGCTCTATGGCGCTGGAGGAGAGTCTATCCAAGTAGAAGCTACAGGGATAAATATATTAAAGTTACCTTATGGGAAGATCTTAGAGCTTACAAATTATTATTATATGCCTAAGATCATTAGAAATATTATATCTATACCCTTGTTATTAAAGTAAGGTTATAGTCTTAATGTAACGAGCGAAGGTTGCTCGATCAAATATTCTAATGAAAATATTTGTTTTGGCATATTTAGCAATGGTTTGTTGACTCTATGTTTGGATGACAATATATTTCATATTGATAAAAATGGAAAATGTAAGAGAGATGATATAAATAATACTTTACTTTGGCACTGTCGATTAGGTCATATTAGTGAGGCTAGGATTAACAAGTTATACAAAGAAAAGTTCTTTGATCCTTTTGATTATGAATCATTGGGAACTTGTGAATCATGCCTCATGGGTAAAATGACCAAGATTCCATTTAGTGGACATGGAAAAAGGACAAATGAGTTATTAGGACTTGTACATATGGATGTATGTGGTCCTATGACAACTCAAGCCAGAGGAGGATACTCTTATTTCATAATGTTCACTGATGATTTATCTAGGTTTGGATATGTGTATCTTATGAAACACAAATCAGAAGCCTTTGATAAATTCAAAGAGTATCAAAGTATGGTCGAAAAACAAACTGGACAATGTATAAAAATCCTTTCGATCTGATCAGGAAGGAGAATACTTATCTAGTGAGTTTCTAGACTATCTTAAAGTTAAAGAAATTCTCTCTGAATGGACACCTCCTTATACACCATAATTAAATGGTGTAGTCGAAAGAAAAAATCATACCTTATTAGATATGGTACGGTCCATGATGTGCTTCACTGAATTACCTATTTTCTTCTGGGGTCATGCTCTGGAGACTACAATTTACATCTTGAATAGAGTACCTTCTAAATCTATATCTAGTACTCCATATGACATATGGAGAAGTAAGAAACCTAATCTTAAGTATCTTAAGATATGGGGTTGTCCAGCATATGTCAAAAGAAATTTTGGACATAAACTTGATGCTAGATCAGACAGATGTCTATTTATAGGATATCCTAGAAATAGTATAGGATATTTATTCTACCATCCTACTGAACAAAAGGTATTTGTAAGTAGGCATGCCACTTTCATGGAAAAAAGAATTTATCCTAGAAAAGGGCAGTGGCAGAAATATTGAACTTAGTGAAGTTCAAGAAAAATAAATAGAAATTTCTCAACCATATAATCACATAAAAGAACCAGAACACATAACTCCTATCCGTAGGTCTAAAAGAGTACGAAATACACCTATGAGGTATGGTTTCATTATTGAGAACAATGAAGCCCAAGTCATTGAGAATGATGAACCTCTGACCTATATGGAAGCAGTCAAAAGTAAAGACTCTTACAAATGGCTGGCTGCCATGCAATCCGAAATAGAATCCATGCACACCAACAAAGTATGGACTTTGGATGGATGCACCTAGAGGATATAAATCCTATTGGATGCAAATGGATTTTTAAGAAAAAGATTGGAGCTGATGGTCAAATTGAAACCTATAAGGCTAGATTGGTGGCTAAGGGATTTTAGGCAAAAACAAGGGATTGATTATGATGAAACATTTTCACCTATTGCCATGCTCAAATCTATTCGGATTATGCTTGCTATAGCAGCATACCACGACTATGAAATATGGCAAATGGATGTAAAGACTGCCTTCCTTAATGGTTTCCTTGAGGAGGAGGTCTATATGTCACAGCCAGAGGGATTTGAGTCAAATGAGAGACCAAATCAGGTATGCAAGCTTAAGAGATCCATTTATGGATTAAAGCAAGCATCAAGGAGTTGGAACATCCATTTTGATGAAACAGTAAAAGATTTTGGTTTTATCAAGAATATGGATGAACCATGTGTGTACAAGAAAACTAGTGGGAGAACCATAGTCTTCTTGGTTCTGTATGTAGATGACATACTCCTCATTGGGAATGATATCCCAATGTTACAATCAGTCAAATTATGGCTATCAAATAAGTTTTTCATGAAAGATTTGGGAGAAGCATCCTATATACTAGGAATAAAGATCTATAGAGATAGATCTAAGAGGATGCTAGGCTTGTCCCAATCTAGGTACATTGACTTAGTACTGAAAAGATTCAGTATGGATGGGAGTAAGAGAGGTTACTTACCCATGAGTCAAGGCATACATCTCTCTAAAAAGATGTCTCCAAAGACACCTGAAGAGAGAAATAGAATGTGTTCTATTCCTTATGCTTCGGCTGTTGGATCAATAATGTATGCCATGTTATGTACAAGGCCTGATGTTGCTTATGCTTTAGGCATTGCAAGTAGATTTCAAGCTGATCCAAGGAGAGGATCATTGGAAAGCTGTGAAAAATATTCTTAAGTACTTGAGAAGGACTAAAGATATTTTTCTTAGTATATGGTGGTTCTGATCTTAAACTAGAAGCATATTCTGACTCTAGTTTTCAATCAGACCCAGATGATAGCAAATCCATTTCAGGGTATGTCTTTACTCTGAATGGTGGAGCAGTGAGTTGGAAGAGTACTAAGCAGCCAACTGTAGCTGACTCAACCACTGAAGTAGAATACATAGCTGTAAGTGAAGCCGCCAAGGAAGCTATCTGGATGAAGAAGTTCATCACTGAATTGGGTGTTATTCCTGAAATTAAGAATCCAGTACCACTTTACTGTGATAATACTGGAGCTGTTGCTCAAGCAAAGGAACCAAGGTCTCATCATAAATCCAAACACATTCTGAGATGCTTCCATCTCGTTCGTGAAATTATTGAAAGACAAGATGTAGTCATAGAATGAGTTGACACAAAGAACAACATAGCAGACCCATTCACTAAGGCTTTACCACTGCAACTATTTGATCGCCACCTTGATTGTATGGGATTAAAATATAAGGGCGATTGGCTTTAGTGCAAGTGGGAGATTGAAAGGAATATGCCCTCAAGCCAATCAATTTTTGGGCTATTCTTTGTCTTCCAAACTCATGTAATGACATTTTTTTAATAAAGGCATTTATTTCATCATATGCAGTGTCTTATTATTTATTTAAGATTATGATGAACCCCATAAATTAGGGCTATGATTTTAGGATTATGATGAGATCATACTAGTGAGACCTAAAATCTTAAAACCCTAATTTAAATATTCCTAGTCGATGGGACATTAAGTTAGGGATCAATGTTTTTCGGTAAGACTAGCACACCTTTTGTATGCTCAATTGAGAGTGTGATTGATCTCACAATCACTTGTGTATGACACTAATACAAAGATGTGGGTGCTCATTAGAGAATGAGTTCACTGAATTGATCCAAATTGAGAATATCTAATGGAGTCTTATCTACATGTCAATAGATGATTCTCATAGTGGAATTGTGCATATAATCCTTTGACCTGAAACTACCATAGAATCTTATATATATAAATCCATATTTTGGTTCATACTCATTCATGACTCAGTCATGTAAAAAGGGAGAGAGAGTCATGATCTCTATCATAGACATCATCGAAACTCCTTTTCATGATCTAAACTCTTCTGATTCGAACAAGCTAGAATGATCATTCATCTAAATCATATCTAATTGCTCCAAAACTCCACCATGACACCTAGCAAGTATATGTTGGCAAACCCATCAAAGCTAATGCGAACCTCTTGGTGCGCTACCTGTGCTGATACAGTTCTTTCTAATCTTGAGCCCCGATCAGTTAGGGTAAGGTGAACTGTCAACCTAGTCTCTGTCATATATGTAATCATCGATTCGAGTCCAATGTGACAATCTAAATAGAAACCTTCTATATTTCATCTACCTATGGCCATGATTCGTGGTACTTTTGATTCTCAGATCCATCATAGGGTACTCCTCACCACCAGAGGTAGATAGATCCACTCTTGATCAATCCAGTTCCTACAATATGAACAGCTATAGCCAACATACACTCCTCAGGGTCCATATGGTAGGGAGACGCGTAATGGTGTAGGTCAAACTATAACACCCTCCAAGGTGATACTGCGATGCATCTCAGGTCAAGAACCAGACACACTACTGCAGCATCGGTCAGTCATTTGACGAGAAGGAGACTTCTAATGACTACTCAGAGGTGGTCACGCTCATTGCCCTCGTTCTCTAACGATATCCAGTATTACTCCACTCCGGTGTCTCACACACCGTCTGAAGAGCTCATAGGATCCTCATCTAAAATAGTTGAATGTGATCGTCACTCAACCTTCCGGATCAAATCGACCATCCATGGTGATGATCCTTATGGTCGGGAGCTGTTTATGATTAATAATGATTATTTCATGTCATTAAATTGTCAACTCTGAAAATAATGGATTATCATTACATTAACTCAAAAGATGTATTCACAGACACATAATAACACATGTGTGATAGAATATTCATCTTCATCTAATATATAGTCTATAAATTCTATATTTTGCGCTACGAAGGGTTGTATACAAGTGTCAGCCAAAGTACTCTGGCTTCTATGGCACATATATCTAACATCTCCATCTTGTCCTAAAGCCAATTGGCTACAAGTCTAAGTCCATCTTCTCAAGTGGCTTCATCTCTGTTGGCCCAATGCTTGTGAGGTGGGTCTGCCAACATTATCTGTGGAGTTGACTCTCTTGACCTTCAACGTAACCTTCTCTAATAATTCGGCGATGAGATGGTCACCGTTTGCTGGAACTCTTCCGAGCCAAATAGTCTGCCAGATGTCGTACTTCTTCGGATCATCTAGTATCGGACATGAAGTCCGAGTCTGTGTATCCTATGAACTTGGAGGTTCTCGTTACCACAAAGACCAACTATCAATATCCTTAGTTCTTCTTCAAGTATTAAGGATACATTTCACAGAAGTTCCAGTGCTTCCTGATCACCTGGATTTGACTGACTATCTGCTTGGACACCAACAGCATGGCTGGATATTCAAGGTCCGTCTACATTAGCCATGGCATAACATGAGGCTCCCTATTGCAGGAAGCATAAGGGACTTGCCTCATGCTGTTCTATTTCCTTCAGGTGTGCGGGGCACATCTCTTGAAAGATTGAGATACCATGTTGCAAAGTGGCTAATTAATCGCCTTCTTAGAGTTTTCCATACTAAACCTCTGTAGCTACTTCCTTCTATGTGACATTTCTTGTGAATGTCCTAGCATCCTATTTGGTCTATCCCTTATAACTTGAATTCCTAGAATAAAGGATGCTTCACCTAGGTCTTTCATGGAGAATCCTTGAGCACCACACCTTGACTGATGTCAAACATGGGAATATCATTCCCAATAAGAGATTTCATCCACGACAATACGAGTAAGACAACAGCGCTCCACTGACCCTTTTGAAAACATCTGGTTCCTCTTCATTTTGATGCAC